>LD688966.1:22250-36858 GCA_003118335.3 Papilio memnon
CGTAACACACATAAAAAAAAAACATACAGACGACTTGAGTACCTCCGTCTTTTGGGAAGTCGGTCAAAAAGGGGCCAACGTAAGCTTTTGAACTTTTAAACTCCACACGGACGAAGTCGTGGCAACAGCTAGTTTAAGTAATATTTTGACATATGCGATTGAACGAAACGTAAACAATATATAATAATAAAAAATCAAAACCGACTTCCAAATAAAATACACTAAAAACAAAACCGACTTCCAAACAAAATATTAAAAACAAAACGTTCTCGAAAAAAAAACCACACTAAAAAGTAACGAAATAATTCCTTAAAATTACTTAAACCTTAAATCTCACTTATTGTAGCTGTTATGTCTATATTTAAATAAAAAAAATAAAAAAGCCAATTATAATTTACATTTAATACTCTAACCTGAAAATATATTTATTTGGATAAGGATTCATACCAAATATGAATAAACACCGTTGTAAGTGAAGTCGATTGCGTTTATTTGACGTTTCGCGAAATAAACGGTTATTGTGCGACAATCTAGTGAGATAGATATTAGAAAATTTTATGAGCTACAATTCTTTCATACATCATTTTTATGTAGGTCTTTTAGTTTAGGCTACGTTAGCCAAGAAAGCAAAAGAGGCCCCAATTTTCGTCACGCAATTTTGAGCTAAACTATTTAACTTCGCCATAGTCTTTAACTGCAAAAATTAAACAAAAAAAATGGGACCCACCTGCAAGCACTACCTTTTGGATAAATAAGAATTTTAAAAATCGGTCCACCAGGGCAGGAGCTATTGCGTAACACATATAAAAAAAAAACATACAGACGAATTGAGTACCTCCTTCTTTTGGGAAGTCGGTCAAAAAGAAATAAAAATAAAAATATTAAAAGGCTCTTAATTGAAGTGTATGTGATTTGAAGTTTTGGGCTTGTTCAGAGGTGATTTAGTTACGCGCATGTGCACTGCTCCTAGACATACACATATTCGAGAGAAGGGTATATCTAAAAAAAAATTACAGTGCTATGCCATCGCGGTCATACAGTTCTTACGGTTTTTCAACGAAAATCATTTTTTTTCAGATGAAAATGCAATTAATCGCAACGTTATTATTCGCCTTGCGGAGGAATATAAATACTTTGCCCCTGAACGAAGTCGGGGCGGATAGCTAATTTTAAAGAAATGGCTATTTATTTAGCGTATCTCGGCTACTGTCGCAGTGCATTTCGGTCAAAATTTTCCTTTAATTTATCAGATAAAAGCGCCATCGAAAATAAATGAAATCGCCTGGTATGGACAGAAGATTCCACTGCCGAAGGGCAACGACTCATAATCTCTCGGCTGCCATCGGCTGCCATCGCCTGCCGCAATCAGAGATAAATCGCAACAGTTCAAGTGGCGATACAATCCATTCAAAAAGTTAAACGTTCCCTTAAAAACAATAATCACTAATATTTTGTTTTCACGTCAGTTTTTCAAATTTTTTTTCCAAAGACACTTTTTTTATTATGAAATGGAAAATACAGAAGTAAAATTTACATGTATTCCCTTATAACGTATATCTACTAATAACTACGTGTCGAATGATTTGTCTCGCTTAGATATGTTGGCATAGTTAGCTGTTTACCATGCCATTACCATACAAATAAATAAAAAATGCGTGTTCAACGTCACCTGCATTAATCCTATAAACTAAATGTAAAAATCTAAATCGGAAACGGGACGGGCGGCGCGGCGCGGCGTTCATAGTTAAGTACGCAGCCGACGAAGACCGCCCGTGACCGTGACCGTGACGTGACTGTGACTGGCGCTGGCGCGCGCGGTGCCCCCCGCTCGCGCCTACTTCTTCCCCCCCAAAAATGCAAAATGTCTCTTCAACAGCGTCTTAAGTAAATCAACGAATTATTTCGTTTTTTTGACCGACTTCCCAAAAGAAGGAGGTACTCAAGTCGTCTGTATGTTTTTTTTGTATTTTTTTTTATTTTTATTTTTATGTGTGTTACGCGATAGCTCCGGCCCTGGTGGACCGATTTTGAAAATTCTTTTTTTATCCGAAAGGTAGTGCTTGCAGGTGGGTCCCATTTTTTTGTTTGATTTTTAGAGTCAAAGACTACGGAGTAGTTAAATAGTTTAGCTCTAAATCGCGGGACGAAATTTGGGGTCTTTTTTGCTTTCTTTGCTTACGTAGCCTAAACTATAAGACTTACATAAAAATGGTGTATGGAAGAACTGTAGCCCTTTAAATTTTCTGTGTCGAGCCCCTACCAAGGGGCTCCCCCTAGCTGGGTCGTGGATAAACTAACGTAGATGCCACGGCCCGGTTGGGCGAAGGAGAACACCGCGGGGTTTAGTGGGTAGTCCGGCCCTTTAAATTTTCTAAATTAAAGTCCTCGATAGCATATATCTATCTATTAAGATTGTCGCACAATAACCACTTTTTTCATTAAAAACATCGCTTGAAATCTATACGCCACTTACAACGCTATTACTCGTGTTCGGTATGAATCCTTATCTAAATAAATATGGCCATCATCAAGAGAATTTAATGGAGATTATAAATGCCCTTTGAACCATATAATTCCGATCAATAGTTTAGGAGATATCATAAGAACAAAATTACGAGTCGCAGAAAAAAATACCAATTTGTAAGACATAAACGGAAAGGGTACTGGTATGATAAAGTATGGCAGAAAAAAGAACAGAGATTTATTCTTTGGCAACCGGGCAAAGCCAGGGCAGATAGCTAGAGGTAATTTTTTGCTTGTCGTTATGGTTCCTTATAAAATGTAATCTCCGTTCATGAGCAGCGCTTCGCCGTCTGCACGTGGACAGAATGTGGACAGACGGACAGATTCACATCTGTGTGCAAGATCACCTTAAAAGGTGATCACAAATATAATTTTGATACAACTACAGAAGACAGAGATTAAGGTTTGTTTCGCTTTTTCTTGCCTGGCCGTGCGGCTTCATCCGCATGAAATTATACATCAAATGCACAAATGACAACGAAGGCCTCTGGCCTCTGACATTGGATAACAATTACCGTTACCATGGCAACCTTGCTTCCTTGATGTTGTCAACTTGTAATTTATTGTCTCTTTCTCACATGGAGGTTTTTTCCAATGTATTTACCCCCTAAGTTTAATAGCATGAAAATGTATAGCCTAAAGCGTGTCTTAAGTGTAGGACTTTTTAATAAAATGAGAATTATTTAAAAACATGCTGTGGTTGGTGATTGTTGACAACTTACGCCACGAAGTGTGTGTACGCTTTATTATTAGGTAGGTCTCCATCAGGCTGGCTTTTATATAGTTATTTTATTTATTGTTATTATTATAGTATAGTATGTAGTATATAGTATATAGTACATAGATAGATGAGGTGAATGTGTCCAGTCCGCACACACTCATCCAATGGGCTGTCACATAGCAGTGCGGTCGGGTCATCTGCGTGAATGACTCGGGCCTCGCGGCTCGCGGCTCGCGGTTCGCTAACGAGACGTTAACGGTGCAGATTTAATGAAGTAATTAACTTTAATTACCCGAAGCGTCATGTGGCCAGTACTGGCCGGGTACAATCATCCATCCACGCTTACTCACTAAATCAGTATGTACTAGCTATGTATGTTTTACTCAACTAAAATTGAGGACCTGCAGTAAGCTGTTAATTTGCTTGTTGAGCCGCAGCTCAACGGTACAAGAATATGTAAGTAGATTTACAAACTTCTAGTACGAGTGTATACGGTAGTCTGAAAGATTAATAAATAAGACTAGAAATGTTTTTTTTAAATGTTAGCGCGGTGTAGGCACACTAGCGGAACTCCACGGTGTTCCACTTCAGGAAAATCTACCTTGTTCATTGCTACGAGACAAACTCCGCCTCTTCCAACAAAAAACTAACTTAGGTAGCATAGCAGTGACTGGTGCTAACGAAACGAAACAGGAAAGATCCGTATTAATGCATTTTTGGAATTTTGTATGTATTTAATTCACGTAAAAACTACTGGGCCGATTGTAAAAATTCTTTTACTATTAGAAAGGTAATTTATCTGAGAGTAACATAGGCTGAGAGCGTTGGTGGCTCAGTGGTTTGAGCACTTGACTTGTAATCTACAGGTCTTGGGTTCGAATCCCGCTGCCATGTACCAGTGTGATTTTTCGATTTGTTATTGTACATAATTTACCCGACGTTCTTACAGTGAAGGAAAACATCGTGATGCAACCTGCACATATCGGCGAAGAAATTCAAAGATATGTGTGAAGTCAACCAACCTGCACTTGGCCAGCTTGGTTGACTATTGCCTAGTCACCCTAACTTCAGGGTAGGCTCCGAGCCCCTCGGTGGGGACGTATAGTGAGTTGGTTATATTTTATTATTACTAATATTGAGGAACTATTAATAAACAATGTATTTCTGGACCTCGGCGTTAAAAAATCACTAAATTTTAGCTTTTCTCGGCTTACGTTGCTTAAACCGTTAGAGGTATATAAAAATGATGTATGAAAGAATTATAAATCTTAAAAAGTTCTACAGAAAAGTCCGCGATAGCATATATCTATCTTTAACGGTTTTCTTACACTAACCACTTTTTTGTTTACAAAATGAATTAAAACCCGCATGCTATTTGCGTCGCTGTTTTATTGGTTTCAATATTAATCCTTATCCAAATAAATGCGTTTATTGTCAGGAGAATTTAATGTAGAATAAAACTGTCATTTACAGTATTTAAATTGGACAAATAGTTCAGAAGATATCGCGAACACAAACAATAAGGGTAGCCGAAAGTTCAGCTCACAAACTATAATATATATCTATCTATTAAGGTTGTCGCACAATAACCACTTTTTTCATTAAGACATCACTTAAAATGCAATCCATCCACTTATTTTACGATGCTTTTATTCTTATTTGGTATGATTTTTTTGTTTTAATTATTTTTTTGAGAATGCTTTGTCTTTCGTGTATTTTTTTGGAAGTCGGTTTTTCTTTCAGAAGGATAGATCCGCGGGAAGTGGGACAGATTACAAGGACTAGATTTGATCCAAATAAATAAAGTAACTTATAAAACTGGTTAGTAAAATAAAATAAGTAGAAATACTTAACTAAAGTTCTATTGGAACGGAACATCCATTGGTGGTGAGTTTCTTTACTGCAAGACGTCACTGTCGCGACGTGTCTGAAAGTTAACCTCTTCGTACACAAGGCAACGTACATTTTTAAAACTACACAAACATATTGTATCCTTATGTCGCGCCGTGAGTATCGCGAGTATTGCGAGTATCGCGAGTATCGCTTAAGGCGCGCTACGTATGCACAAAGACGAATACTCGACGCGAGTTGTATATGCGGTAAATGTTGACAAAGCGACTACACGGTTGATGTGAATTTACAACAAACAAAATACATGAAAAACAAAACATTCTCGAAAAAAAAACACTAAAAAGTAACGAAATAATTCCTTAAAATTACTTAAACCTTAAATCTCACTTATTGTAGCTGTTATGTCTATATTGTACAATTATTCTTACTTTGAAGTCGGTGTCAGTCAAGGTAGATTCATTACTTAAATTTTACTATACGTTCAATTGTCAATTGTAAAAATGTAGAAAGCCCTATGTAGAAATATCACTGCCTGTCTGACAACGACATCAAATTAAAAATAATTGTACAATATAGAAATAACAGCTACAATAAGTGAGATTTAAGGTTTAAGTAATTTTAAGGAATTATTTCGTTACTTTTTAGTGTGTTTTTTTTCGAGAATGATTTGTTTTTAATGTATTTTGTTTGGAAGTCGGTTTTGTTTTTTGACCACGAATTTGGCAAACAGGTTGCGAGCAATTGGCTTTGCCGATGACAGATTGAAATGTCAACGACGCGTATTTGTGTACGAATCTCTATGACATTGTATTGCACGAGTTGGTTAGCAACTATAATCGGCAGGTTTCTAAAATGTATATCGCCCTGTGTAGGAAAGGCCTTACCTATCTTCGCGTGTGTTCAACCATTAGATATACTCGTACTTAATTACCAGTCGGCGGCTGTTCATTCAGTAAGTGTTCATTGGATTGAGTGCAAACGAAGGGAGCCGTGGTTATGTATTGAAGTCGCCGAGCGGGCGATCGGGGTCCCCGCGCAGGTCTCCTGCTCCTAATGGCGCGGAGCGGAGCAAGACCCGGGGGAAGAGCCCCGCGCCGCACCGCACCGCGCCGCGCCCCCTACCGGTATTGTATGGAAATATGTAATTGGCTTTAGTATTCTTCTTTTGACGGGCTACGCGGCCGTTCCATTATGCCGGGCGCAGCGCGAGCGGCGGCACTCGGCCGCCACTGACGTGTCTCCGGTGGCCCAGCCGGCGTGGTTCAGCCGCGTTCCCACCGTGTCCTAATCGCGTCCTAATCGCGGGGCTGCCGCGTCGCGCAGCGCATCTGTCGCATCGCAGCGCACGTTGCGAGCCGTGCTTCGGCCACCATGAACGCGTCCGACCGAGGTACGACACTTATATATTTATCATCATCAGTGTGAACATCGCGCGGTGAAGTGTAGCCTCCTCGTAGTCCCTCGGCGGCACGAAGGGAAGCACCGTATATTCGCATCCGCCCAGTACGCCTCTGGTCGTCGATTGTACGTTATATTCGTCGATTTTGGTGCCGCCAATACAAATTTTATTACGGGTGCGGTTGCAAATTCCCGCACAATAGCTCGTGCTCACTTTATATTTGAATTGGTGTCGATTATGGCCCAATTCCTCAGAGTTTGCTCGTCGTGTCGGGACTGAGGAGCCCCGAGACCTTCTCACGAGTAACACGTGCCAGGCATGCGACCCACCCGCCGTTACTCGCAACTCGCAAACCTTGTAGCTATCTCATTATGCCTGTATCAGTGAATTCTTTGCGCCTAAGCAAGAAGTAAAATAATAAGAACAGTGCTATTTTGATCATTGTAACACAAGTAATGGAAGCAGGAACTACACAGAATCACACTCTTTGGACATTCGGGACGTGTCCCGATGCATCGTAATGCAAATTGCGGCTCTAGGCGTCAGGTAGGCACAGTCGCTCTCGCATCACGATGTTTTACGTCATCGTAAGGACGTCGGATAAATCTCTATACAGATAATAAAATTGTATGTATTATAGTATCAAAATATTATAAATCATACTTCATACATAAGGAAATTAAAAAAATGTCTCTGTCTGTCCATCTGTTTGCCTGCCTGTCTTCCCGCAAGTCCGCTTTTTTTCGAATCATGTCAAAATGGCTGGACCAATTTTGACAGAACTTTTAACGGGAGCTTAAGTACGCGGCAGTAATATCTAAAGACTATTTTTTTATCATTCCACGCTAATGAAGCCGCGAGCAAAAACTAGTATACACATATAAAAAATCGAAAAATACATTGGTACACGACGGGGATCGATCAAGATCTGCAGCTTTCTGCAGCTTCTTTGCAGATCTTACTAGAACAACAACAAATAATACCAAAAATTGTAATCCTTCGACGCGTGCGAGGCATCAACAATAGTCGTTATAGTGAGTGTTTAGTTCTGGTTCCGGTTGCATTTTGAGGACGAGCGCTCAAGGCGTGGCCGCGGCTACTCGTATGTATAATACATATATCCTTCCCGTTCCGGTGCGACTAACTGTATAACGAAGCGCTCAACCGTAGTTTTTAGAATCGATCGAATGTGCTCTTAGAGAAGCCGGCAGCTCGAAAATTATAGATCAAATAAAAATTAGTCGATACAAAATGTCTCAAATAGCTTATGATAACAAATGACGATAGTACACTTCTTTTCATTTTATAAAATGGATTTATGATAAGATAAAAAGCTCTTTTATACAACTTTTTGACTTTAATATTAAAATAATAATAATATTACGAGTATATAGCATAGCCGTTAACTTAGGATAATATAATATTTATATCTATAATCTACGAGTATGGACACGTACAAACAGGAAAGCAAAGTAGGTAATCTACAGCATTATTGAAAGGAGACTTGTATACGGAGGTTCTCGTGGCGCTCGCTGCTCGCTGCTCGCTGCTCGGCCACTTAACCCGAGAATAATGTCAGATTCACTACAAGGTACTACAAGGTTGGAGTCTGTCGGACGAAAAGAGATGCCAATGAATGTTATTATAAAAATTAAATTTTCTGTAAAAATATTTATAAACGCAGTTTGTTCTACCTCTTTTTTTTCAATTTAGTATGATTGTTTTTGTTTTTTGTTAATTAAGATATAATAATAGTTTACTTTATGATATCCTTTTTGTTTTACGTTTTTTTTCACTTTTCTTTTTAAAGTGTATTTTTGTGTGTTTTGTTTCTGTGTGTGTAGTTATAAGGCCGGTTATCCTTATCAAATTTAAGTATAAGTTAAGTGAGTGCGAAGGATCCAGCTGAAAACCAGCGCAGGAACGGCTTAGTCTCTCCTGCATATGCTGAGCTGGATACCTTTTGCCACGATTTTATATGTTCTCTTTAGAATTAGTCTGTATATGTAATTTCTTTTTTGTGGCAATAAATATACATTCATTCATTCATTCATTCATTGATATAGAAGTATAGAATAGATATAGATTACAGATGCGAGAGTTTTGATGGATAGATGGATGGATGTTTGTGAGAGTTTGTGGCCTAAACTGCTGAACGGATCTCCATGAAATTTTGCACAGATGTAGAGGTTTGTCTGGAAGAACACATAGGCTTCTTTTGATCCCGTAAATAGTTACGGTTCCCATGGGATACATTAATTTTGTTTTTCCATGCTTACTCAACATGTTAATTGTGCAACGGCATAAATCAAAATCTGGAGTAACACTTGGGATAGCTACGGTTCATCCCAGAAAATGTCAGATTCCCGAGGAATTATGTAGTTTTTGGTTTTTCTTAATACCTTTGCTACAAAGAGTGGTAAAGCCTACCTGGCCTACTTGCTCCGCGCTGTGTGCTGTGCGCTGTGCGCTTTGCGCTGTGCGCTGTGCGCCTGCTCGCCCGCCGCACCACCACCTCGATCACGACCACACAGAAGATAGGCGTGAAGTCTGCTGTCGTCGTGACTGGTGCCGGAGGCTTCATTTTAGTCCTTTTTTTTTACACCCTTTGCTTAGTATAAGAGGAAGGGATGGGAAGGAAAAGTGGATTTAACAACGGAGGTGACGCACAGGAAGGGGAAATATCCTCTTTATGTGCGTGTCCTCCGTCGATCAAGGGCAGGCAACGCATTTGCAATTGCGGATGTCTATGGGCAGAGGTCTCTTTGCCATTTCGGCGGATTTAGATGGCCACATGCTCGTTTGCTACCTTATCTATACTTCTATACTCTGTACTAATATAATAAAGCATAAACACACACTTCTTTGTTGCCTAAGATGTCAACAATTACAACATATTTTTGAATAATCCTTTTTTTAATAAAAAGCCCTACACTTACGTCACGCTTTAGGCTATATGTTTACACGCCATTAAACTTAAGGGGTAAATATTTTGGATATAAACTCTAATGTGGGAAAGAGACCATAAGTTGCTGCCAGCATCAGAGAAAAACGATTGCCATGGTTTGTCATCACGTCATGTCATTTTGACATTTTCAATTGAGATTTTGACAAATGTAACAAAAGTGTTTATAATTTCACGCGGATGAAAAAGTTTGTATTTTTGTATTTTTGTATGTATTGAAATAACTCAAAAACTACTGGACCGATTTTAAAAATTCGTTCACCATTAGAAAGGTAATTTATCCGTGAGTAACATAGGCTATATTTTTTAATTTCACGCGGGCGAAGTCGCGAGCAACAGCTAGTAATAGATAAAAAAAACACCTCGCATTCCGTAACACGCTATGTGCTTGTCTGTTAATACGGTTTTTTGTTTGTTTGGTGTGTGTGGTGCAAGGGCGGATCCAACTTTGGCGCCAGGGAGGGGTGGGTCACATAGTCGCAGTCAAGTCAAGAGCTTGTCCAACCAGCTCAGGGGGGTCATGACCCCCATGACTCCCCCTTGATCCGCCGTTGGTGTGGTGCGGCGTGCGGCGTGCGGCGTGCGGCGTGCGGCGTGCGGCGTGCGGCGTGAGGTATCGCGTGACGGGAGTGCGGCGTATCGAGCGGCATAATGTGGACATCCTGCCTTCTTTCATGTGTCAATTCCCTTTGCATTGCACTCACTTAGCCATCTAAACGAGTCCCGGCACGCACTATTCAAAATTAGGGCTTCGTATTTATTCGTCTTAAGTATTTGATAGTAGCCGCTTCCGACCGTCGTCGCCGCTCGCCGCTCGCCGCACGCCGCTAACAGCTGCAGTTGGGAGTAGGTAGCAGCCACCCCGCTCTAAGGTCATGGTATGGGATCATGAGACACGCACACACACCTCGTTTCAGTAATAGTTTACATGAATATTTTAAGTTGTTGAACTATCAATAAAATATGCTATGTAGGGCGTATCTCTAGTGAAAGATCTGTTAAGGCATTATTTTATTTTATTTATATAATTTCATTTATAATATTTAGGCCCATTCCCATAAGTTTCTTATACGATTTTCGTTAATATTCTCTCATTCCCCTGTGAGA
The DNA here is from genome assembly GCA_003118335.3 of Papilio memnon. Classification (NCBI taxonomy): domain Eukaryota; kingdom Metazoa; phylum Arthropoda; class Insecta; order Lepidoptera; family Papilionidae; genus Papilio; species Papilio memnon. The sequence continues at coordinate 32,817 of LD688966.1, forward strand.
AAGAGAGAGAGAGAGACAAACTAAGAAGTTTTAATACCTTAATTGAATGAGTATTCAATTGTCTATTAAACACTGTTTATTTCATTAAGCTAGCACTTTTAGTTTACGAGATTTATAGTTTAAGTGACCCGGATTCAATGCTCTTGAGTGTATTATATCTATATATATAAAAGAAAGTCGTGTTGGTTACACTATTTATAACTCAAGAACGGCTTTACCGATATGGCTGAAAATTGGTGAGGAGGTAGCTTAGAGCCAGGAGACGGACATAGAATACTATTTATTCCGTTCGACAACGATAAATGGATGGATGTTTGTTAGAGTTTGTAATCTAAACGGGTAAACGGATTTCGATGAATTTGGTATAGACGTGGACGATAGTCTGGAACACATAGGCTACTCACTTTTCTTCTTTTTTAAATTCTACGCGGACGGAGTAGCGGGCGAAAACTAATTTAAATATAGACATGTTATATTTAATTAGGTCTCTTGTGATTCCCGTTGTTAAAAATAAGACCGGCGACCATTGGCTACTACTGCAGCGAAGATACTTGACAGTCTCATCGAGGGACAAGAAATCGTCATTTGACACTGCGTGACTCCCAGTTCAGCTTCAGGCCGCATTTATCAACATGTGTGCCATTTTGTCCCGCAAACATAGTGTCCAGTACTACACGGATAGGACGACTGCTGTTTATGCGGCTTACTTGGACCTTACCAAAGCGTTTGACCTGGTTAAGTATGACGTTTTATGGTCTAAATTAGTCGAAGCCGGTGTTCCTGGTGAATATATTAACATTTTATAATAATATATTGGCCAGATTAAAAATTCAAAATACCGCCATCAAACTAATCGGGTCAAGTATTATAGCTGGATTAGTTTTCTCGGGTGTATAGGTGGGAATGCGGGGTGAGACATAAATCAGCTGATCGTGGTCGTGGTGCTCAGCAGCGCCGGTGTCGGGTGTTCCATCGACGGGCGCACAGTGAACAGTATCAGCTATACGGACGACATGGTGCTGCTGAGTCCTTCGGTCACCGCTTTGAGACGACCGGTCAGTATATGTGAGGAATATGCGGACCCTCGTGGCCTCATTTACAACGTGCATAACAGCGATCCTCTAGAGGTCGTAAGGTGAAACATATTCCTACTAAAAAAATAAATGGCGTCGACCTATTTAAGGTGTCGTCCTTCAAGTACCTCAGAAATGTGGTCACTGAGGACTTGAAGGACGACAAAGATATTGAAAGGGAGCGAATGGCGATGGCAGTCCGTGCAAAGACGCTGGCCCGAAGATTTGCGCTCTGTACTACAGAAGTGTATTTTGTGAGTTAGTTATACGCAACAGGCTATCAGAGCCCTCTGCCTTCAATATAATAATAGCGTTAGGATGCTGCAGGGGCTCCCCCCAGCGCCGGATTAAGCCAGCGCGGGCCTGCAGCAATATCTGTTTGCTTAAGAGGACCTCGGTTTGCGTAAGATTGTCAAGTTTAGGGTATTGAATAAAACAAAACTGTTTATTAGTGGCGTAGCGAGCTTATCTCGCGCCCGGGGCACAATGCCTTTTTAGATCGATCCTATGAAATAGACCACAACATATACAAGGAGCGAGGCATTTTAAAGTGCGAGGATGTGGGCAATTGCTAACTTTTCCCATACCTTCCTCTAACTCTGCAACGGTGGCACTGCGTCGTTGGTTCGCCACAAATTTCATTTAATTTGGTTGGTTCAAATCAAACAATTGTATTTGTTTATACGGTAGCGCTTTAAAAACGGGTCGCTTTTTTATCGCGCAGTGTTGCATTTTGAGTATTGGGTGAAGGTAACATGAGTGTTTGTCGCTTGACAGCCGCCAACGCCGAATTTTAACGACATTGAAACAGCGCCTGCTCAGGCAGCGTATATTTAAAATATATTTTCTAGAAATCAAAATGGTCCGCAAAAATGTTATTATTTTTTTGCTACGTGGCACTGGCTAATCCACCACTGGGCTCCCCGGCACTGCAGTGTCTCAGAGATGTATGCGCATACGTGGATTAACGGCTTTATTGCCGCATAGCGCAAACAAACGACTTCTCTTTTACGCAGAGTTCGGGAGAGCGACACCATCATGAGGGGACTAAGTGCCAAGCCCGACTGCCCGATCGTGGGTATTTGGCGGCGCGCACATGTGCATGTGCATACCCGGCATCAGGTCCCATAGGTCGCTTTAGTTTAGTTGCTTCTTTTCTTTTTGTGTGTTCATATGTAATTTCTCTGTCATCTGTCAATGTTAAAATAATAATAAATGTAATATATTTTACACGAAATAAATAAATTATTATGTTATTATTATTACATTTGCTGGAAGATAAAGATAAGAAACATCTATTTTTTGCGATTTAGATTAAGACATCTACACTTAGGGGCTTCTTTAGTGACTTTGAGTGCTCAGTAGCTGTGTATGATTATTCATTTTTAACGATACCTTTGAAAGAACGAAATTAATTTGTTCATAAGAATAGGTGTTCATTGTGCACAAACTGTGGTGGAATCGTTGTCACCGGTTTTCAATTAACCCTAAGATAGGACAATACAATAGTTCAATTTAAAAAGGAAAACTTACTTCTTGCCTTACGTCAGGGGAGTATCTGACAAACTGTCGAAGATATTTAGCAAAGAGCCGCAAAGAGCCGCGCACTGGCGCAGACTGGCGCACGCGCAGATGGGGCCACGAGGCCGGGCGCGTGTCATTTTCTAAAATCGGTTAATCCGGTTATGCAAGTTAGTGCTATGGTAATTTAAGACAATTGTCCCATTGGCTTGTTGACTGTCACTTGGCGGTCGCTCCGAGCAGGAAGTCGCTCCGTTTGTTTAAAGTCTCCCGGCGACGTCGCGACTGCCCTGTCCTGCCCTGCCCTGCCCTGCCCTGCCCTGCCCGCACTTCGCAGACAGACCGTCTTCTACAGCAACCGGCAACTAGCACGTTCCTTGTGTCCCAATGGAAATGTACACTCGTACCAACTGGAATTGAGAATGCCTGACCTGCAGTCAACAACAACCTATTACCTAAAATATCATCTTAGTAGCCAGCCATCAAGCCAGATCCCAAATTTCTAAGCCCGGTAGTTTGTGAGCTGATTTTTCGGTTACCCTTATTGTTTGTGTTCGCGATATCTTCTAAACTATTTGTCCAATTTAAATACTGTAAATAACAGTTTTATTCTACATTAAACTCTCCTGACGACATACGCATTTATTTGGATAAGGATTCATATTGAAACCAATAAAACAACGACGCAAATAGCATGCGGTTTTAAATTCATTTTGTTAACAAAAAAGTGGTTAGTGTAAGAAAACCCTTAAAGTTAGATATATGCTATCGCGGAGTTTTCTGTAGAACTTTTTGAGATCTACCATTCTTTCATACATCATTTTTATATACCTCTAGCGGTTTAAGCAGCGTAAGCCGAGGAAAGTTAAAGTTTAGTGAATTTTTATCGCTGGGGTCGAGAAATACGCTTTTTATTAATTAACCTATATTAATATAATAAAGCGTAAACACACACTTCTTTGTTGCCTAAGATGTCAGCAATCACAGCACATTTTTGAATAATTTTTTTTTATAAAAATCCCTACACTTACGTCACGCTTTAGGCTATATATTTTCACGCCTTTAAACTTGGGGGGTAAATATTTTGGATAAAAAATATAGATAAATATATTAAAGTTAACAGGAAAACTAAACATAATTAGTTTTTGCAAATGAACAATACACGAGTAAATATTAATATATCATATTAATCGCCAAGAAAACAAAAAGAAATTGAATAAGGAAAGAAAGTTGTGAAGTAAATACAATGAAAACATTAAAATAAAGTAAGTATAAGCGGCTAGGAGGCGGACAACCAAAGAATTGGTTGTTCAAATAGCTTGTAATATTATTATAGCAAGGCCAGTATTGAACAAGTTAATCTGAGTATTTGCGTTAATTATTAGGACGAAAAATCAATGTGTCCGAAAGTCCGTGTATGTTACGGATAATGTCCGAAACTGCTGCAC
>LD688966.1:47471-61538 GCA_003118335.3 Papilio memnon
GCGTAGTCTTTGACTCCAAAAATTAAAAAAAAAATGGGACCCACCTGCAAGCACTACCTTTCGGATAAAAAAGAATTATCATAATCGGTCCACTAGCGGCGGAGTTATGCCGTAACACACATAAAAATAATTAAAAAAAATATACAGACGACTTGAGTACCTCCTTCTTTTGGGAAGCCGGTCAAAAATACAAAGTTTTCCTCTTTATAATATTAGTATAGACTAGCTGCTGCCCGCGACTTCGTCCCCGTGAAGAAAGTTTAATTTATCGAATCTTAAGCACTATTGAATGGTCTAAAGGACTCAGAAAACCGCCCATCAATGAATGAATCGCACCACAAATAAACTATACTTTTACTGGACGTCGTTATTGTCGTACCCAAGTTACGAGCAAGGTAAATGGATACATGCACAAACGTACACTGGTATTTTAGAAATGAAAGTTTTCATAATGTTTATGTTTAACAAAGATTTTAAAACTTGCTAGCACTCTCTATTGTAATATTGTCATTTTCTTCGGGATCACGTCAAAAATATAGAAAAAACAATGATGATGGCGTTAGCCGGTATGCGCACAGAATGGCTGGCGATGCGGAACTGCACGCCGCCGGCCATCGATGACTTCCCGGCGGGCTTCTTCAGCGAGGCGCAGCGGCAGCACGGCGCCCTCGTGCTGCACGCCCTGCTCTCCGTCTACCTATTCGTGGCGCTCGCCGTCGTCTGCGACAAGTTCTTCGTGCCGGCCGTCGACAGGATCTGCCACGGTGAGTGTCCGCTGTAGCCCTCGCCCGGGGTCGTCAAACCCTGAGAGTCAGACATGATAAGGTAGTTCGCGTTGCAGCGCTAAACATGACGAACGACGTGGCGGGCGCGACCTTCATGGCAGCGGCCACTTCGGCACCGGAGTTGTTCGTCAATGTGATCGGCACCTTCATCACCGAGGGCGACATTGGCGTCGGCACCATCGTCGGCTCCGCCGTCTTCAACATCCTCGCCGTAGCCGCGTGCTGCGGGATCGGCGCCGGAATGGTACATGCCATGTACACCTGTAGTCGTATCGTACAGGATGAGTACAACAGAGATGTTTTAAGTCTTGCTAATGTGGCAGGTGGTGCCCCTGGACTGGTGGCCGCTGACACGCGATTGCCTGGCCTACGGCATTACCGTCTCCATACTCATCTGTATAATGCACGACGAGTACGTACAGTGGTACGAGGCCTTGCTTCTCGTGTCGCTCTACGGACTTTATCTTTGCATCATGTATTACGACAAGTCTATTCAAACTTTTGCCAGAGGTATCTAGTTGTTTAATTTATTAATTACAAGCTTTCGCAAGCGACTCTGACCGCATCGAAGTAAAAAAAAAACAACAAAGTAAACTGCCTATGTATTCTTCCAAACTATCCTCTACGTCTGTGATAATTTCATGGATATCTGTACAGCAGTTTAGGCTACAAACTAACAAATATTCATCCATCCATCTAACCTTTCGCATTTATAATATTAGTAAGATTTTGTTAGTAATAAGAGCAGTGTAATAAATAGTTGCGTTATAAATTTCAGGTAGCTGGAAATGTGTATCGGAAATGTTAAGGAAAAACGAAGCGAAACAAGATAGCCCCTATGGAGTCGCCGGCGGTCGGTACTTATAACTAAAATAACACATAAAAAAGTCTACGGAACGCTCAAGTATTTTATGAAAACTATAATAAAAATGGTCTAAAACGTCTCTTTTTTAGATATTTAATCTTCGTGGTCTTCAAAACACAATTAAATCTTATTTTTAATTGGTTTCGTTTAAAAAAATGGCTATTCACTTGAATTATATAATAGTATTTCGTTGAGACCGATACTTTCAAGTATTGTAATTTTTTACGCAATTTAAAACAGATTTCGAAATTTTTTGCTATTAAATGTTGCAGATTTTTAAATTATCTTTAAATTGCGTCTTAATGGCCACCATGGACTGACAACTTTTGATGGCTGAAATGATACAAACAACTATAGCAATTTTACACTAAGGAAACAACAAATCTTAGATTTATATCACTTTAGTGTTAATCGAAGTGGTATGTGGTGACTAAAGCAACATTATTTCAATACGAGGGACCCATAAGAACTGTATACTGCTTCTACATAAGAAGTTCACCGTGTTTGACTAGAATTTTTCGACATGTAACTGCCAGGCGAGGACACGCTGAGCACTCTTGAGTAAGAAATGAGATTGCAGGGTGTGGTTAATAGTCAACAAATTGTGCAAATCATAGCTCAAGCATATGGCCTATATGCATGAACTGCAATCTGGAGCCAAGGTATCCGTTTCGGAAATCGCGATAGCCAAACAAATCGTGCAGATGTCGCTTAGACTAAACTCAAATGCTATGAGATCAAAAATTATTTTGCGACAACTCAGGTTTTAAGCGAGCGTTGCATAAACGAATGGCGGTGTGAGACGACAGCCGGTGACTGCCGGTGACTGTCGGCCGGTGCGTGATTCGCACTTTTTGATAGATGCGTTTGGCATCCGTGCGATGCGCTCGAATTATATATATAAAATAATAATCTGTTTGTCCAAAATCGTATGTAAATTAATAAGTTGTTTTTGTTTATGTGTAATATATAAATTAATATCACTAAATATGTTATTATAAATATATGTAAATTGAATATAGTAATGTTAAGATATTAAAATAAAAACTTTAATGTATAATGAAACACTACAGTTGGATTGAAAGCAACTTATGCGGCAAATATAAACGTGATGTGTAAATTTCCAGAAATTAACGAATCGAAACTTGCATCTGCACATCATAGAAGTGAGGCGTTGGGGATTCACTGTGCGTACAACGGGAACGTTCGCAGCGCACCATTGTACCGCGACCAGAGGAAGTTGGAGACTATCGAGGACGAAGACAAGATCATAGACCGTGCGGAGGAGCTGATAGCTTCCGAGGCAGAAGGTAACGGAAAGGAAGAGGCCGCCACCAAAGTGGACATAGAGCATGCGAAACCCTGCGAAGGCGACGGGTACAAGCATTCCCTGTGGAAGTGGCCCTCAGGGCGTAGCAAGCTCACCAAGGTATTTCGCGTTTTTACATCATTTTTGTGCTCGTTTATGAGTTACATAATCATGGAGATCGACGTATTTTTTGATTGTGCTCATTGACAGATCGCTTGGATCGTAACTTGGCCGATTCATCTGGTGTTCCTGTTCACGATACCGGACTGCGAGAAGCCTCGTTTCGAGACCTGGTTCCCACTGACGTTCGTCATGTGCATCATCTGGATAGGCTCCTTGTCGTATATAGTCGCCTGGATGATCACTATTATCGGTTCGTTCTCTTCAGTGTTTATACTCCCGGCATTTCTAACGTGCTTACATATACCTATTTTGTTGCGTTATTCTATATTTTTGACCGACTTCCAAAAATAAGGAGGCACTCAATTCGTCTGTAGTTTTTTTTTTCTGTTACGGTATATCTCCGCCCCTAATGGATCGATTTTGAAAATTCCTCTTTTTAGCCGAAAAGTAGTGCTTGTAGGTGGGTCCCAATTTTTTGTTTAATTCTTGGAGTTAAAGACTACGGCGTAGTTAAATAGTTTAGCTCCAAATCGCTTGACGAAAATTGGCTTCTTTTTTGCTTTCTTTGCTTACGTAGCCCAAACTATACGTAGACTTACATAAAAATGATGTGAAACAATTGTAGCTCTTTAAATTTTCTAAATTAATGTCCGTGATATTATATATCTGTCTCCTAAGGTTGTCGCATAATAACCGTTTGTTTCGCGAGAAACATCAATTAAAATGCAATCCATTTCATTTACGACGGTTTTATGCTTATTTGGTATGAATCCATATCCAAATAAATATGTTTTCAGGTTAGACTATAAAATTTAGATTTTAATTGGCTTTTACAGTATACAATTCTGACCAATATTCTAGAAGATATCAAAATATTAAGACATAACAGCTACAATAAGGGAGGTTTAAATAATCCAATTCATTCTTTTCTGTATATTGTTTTTTTTTTTTGAGAATATTTTGTATTTAGTGTATTTTGTTTGGAAGTCGGTTTTGTGTTTTATTTTATTTGAAAGGATAATATGTAATAGTTAACAGTAATGATTAATTTCCTAGGTGACACGTTAATGATTCCGGACTCGGTGATGGGTATAACGTTCCTGGCCGCCGGCACCTCCGTGCCCGAAGCCGTGTCCAGCGTCATCGTCGCCAAGCAAGGTAACCGCTCGTTTACCTGAAATTTAGAATTGTAAAAACATGTGACGGAACGAATTTTTTCCCAGGGCACGGCTCAATGGGCATCAGCAACTCAATCGGGTCCAACACGTTCGACATCCTGCTCTGCCTTGGGCTGCCGTGGCTCATCAAAGCGGCGCTCACGCCGGCCGAGCCCGGCAACTACTGGGTGACCACTTCTTATTTATTACTTTTATCATGTACTCTGCCACAGCCTTGCGAATAAAAATAATTCAAGCTACGCGAATGAGTCCAAGGCGAAGTATTCATTATGTTTGACCATAATTTCATGACATATTTTTTACTTTGCAAGTGCGATCTCGATCGATGCTCGTGGCGCTAGGGCCTAGGAATGTTCTCGCATGAGTTTATTTAAGATCGAAAGAATATGAATATATAATATGAATAGGTGAAGATAAACTCGATGGGGCTCGAGTACTCGGCGATATCGCTGCTGTCGACGCTGCTGCTGCTCTACCTCACCTTCTGGCTGAACAAGTTCCGGTTGGACGCGGCAGTGGGGCGCGCCTGCCTCGCCATGTACGCCCTCTTCCTGCTGCTCGCCACGCTCATCGAGCTCAACGTCTTCTTCCCCGTCAACGTGCGGACCTGCAGGAGGGCCGAGCTCGCTTCTTAGCCACCTTTCCCTTCGGTTTTCCTACCCTACAATTATCGTATTGAACGAATCCATGGAATATCCCTATTTCGAATTCTGTAAAATTCGTATTTCAACCGTCTATTTAAATAATTCCCTAGTAATAGTCTTATTTGTCGTTCGAAGACAGATCTTTATTATAAGATGCTGCCGCTATTTATATTTGTAAGTGGTCATTTATCTTCTGTATTTTAAGCACAAATAATGTTTAAGTTTAGATGCCGGCAATCGGCAAATAGGACTTTTAGAGGTAAAGATACTTGTGAGTGCTGTGCGAGAGGCCGATCGACGTTGTAATAATTGCCTCAAATGCGCCGGCAGCGACATCGATGGGTCCCTCAGCTTGGCGCCCTCTACTATCAAAAGGTATTATCAAAAAATTACTTTGTCAGTTTATCGAACGTCATTCCACTGTGACGGTCCGGTCCTCGGCTTCCATTACGCAAATTATCAACGTTCAGTATTTGCGATGTGACCGCTATCGATATGGAATACCGAACAGAAAGTTGTTTTGTAAATAAATGCATACTTATATACTGTGTGTAGAGTTTTAGGTTAATTAAATATATACATTTTTAAATGAACATTAGAGAATTTTATTTGCAACATAGTCACTAGAGTGTAAAGCGATATCTCGTATTATATGTACTTGGCAACGAAGGCAGGACCCTTTCTACTACCGCTACTAACTTAGCTAACTTAACCTGCTGCTGCTACGTTGCTGTTGGCGCGGCTGCAGCACCGCAATCGTGCCAGTGCTGTCTAGAGACTGCAGTCGCACGCGGACAAAATCCATTACGACAACCCATCCCTACTAAATTGTCAAACTAATCATCCTTATTTAGGCAAACTAAATGGAACAGGGTTGCCTTATCAAAGCAAGGCCAAACACAGGGTTGCCGCGGTTTAAAGGTTCGAAATGTACGCAATAGTATATATCGCAAATATAGATGAAAAAATCTAACTATCCGCACTAAAAATCATCATCATCACCAGCTCACTGTACGTCCCCATCGAGGGGCTCGGAGCCTACCCTAAGCTAGGGTGACTAAAAATACTTCTGCCGAAATCTGGAGAAGAATGCGAATCGAACTACACTTCACACTTTGAAATCAGACTAGCATTTAGGGTCTAGGGGCCCATGCTCCGCCTCTGTTCCCTTAGTTTCCTGATGAAATTGTACTCAATATGAATCAATGGTTCCCTTATCCTACAGGTGACTATGCACGCTTAAAAGACACTCAATTGACTAAACTGAATAATTATTTTGCCACGACTTACTAATGGAGGACGGGGCGAGTCGCCATTTTGAGCTCATTATTTTAGAGTGTAGATGATAAACTTTCTATGTCAGGGTTAGCAACATGCTGCTAAGGGGGGGGGGGTGTACTGATTTATATCTTCAAATTAAGCGATTCATATAATAACGATCGAACTTCACTTGAGAAGTTCGTTTGATCTTATATTATATTTCATCGCTTCATTTTTCAGATATAAATATTTACCAGGTAGAATTTTAGAGCAGAAAGTTTTTCTTTTTATGAAACAAAAAATAAATCTGGTCTGTGTGGTAGTTTATGGGTGAGAAAAAATTGTCCTTTGTTTTCTTTTCTTTTATTTTTAGTAGCAGGAATATAATCCTTTAAGATCGCAGCAGGAGAAATATTAACATTTTCTAAGAAAAATGGTAAAAGGAGTATAGGTTGTTCTGGAGTTGGAACTGAAGTCTATATTACATCTGTAAGTATGATCTTCGCGTTATGAGGAGAAAATAAAATATTTTCTAATCTAAATAACGACAGGGTTTATACTCTGTGGGCAGAGCAGAGGTGGTGTAAAGTTGCTAATTTCATTGTAATTTTTACCAAACTCAAAGTCACATTGGGGTGACATTCGGCAGTGTGATTTAAAACACATAGGGGGTCCCAGGTCTGTACATATTTGGGAACGTTGGATTTTAATTTATAAGCGTCCTTAAGCAATCGTCTTACTCGTTCATCTGAACCTATGTTGTTTCCTAGGAATAATGATAACGCCGATCTATGCGAGTTGAGGGTTTCGTATAAGCAACCGTTTTTAAATTGGTCTGTTAGAAAGGACAAGAGATGAAATACGGACTGTTGGTATGGATTGAAGTTCTTGTTTTCGCAGAAACTCCACCAGGCCTTGTAGGAAATGTTATATTGTTTCTCTGTACTATCAGAGAGCGATGCTAGGTCGAGGTCATAAGGTCGAGGGCCTCTCGTTGACATCTCTGGGAGAAAGCTTGCCGGAGAGCCTCGCGACACCCAGGGTAAGGCTGGCGTGGAGAGAATGGTTTTGCCTAAAATATGAATGTAAGAGATTGGTCTTGAGATCTTGGTCCTCTATTATTTTTCTCATACATTTTAATATTATGGAAAATTGCGGGACGGCGTTAGAATATAATTTACTCCAGCTTATGGTAAAAGCGTCTACAGCTATTGCATTGGAATCCGGTCTCTAAGAGACAAATTTTGTGCATTTAACATTGGTGGCGAATATAGGTCGATTTGTGGTCGACTGAAATGTGAAACGATGGTTTCAAAACTAGTAGCCGAGAGTTCCCACTCGGTGTCTAGATTTGTAATTCTAGATTCGGCTTCGGCTCGGTTGTCTTTAGTATTGACATGAGACGCGTATATCCAAGGGTTATAAGGGATTGCATTTAAGTGGGGAAATTTTATTCCGACCATGCGATTTTACGTAGCTAATTGCTGTAGTGTTATCTATTCGTAATAGTATCGCGCAATTGGTTAGTTGGTTTAGAAGCTAAACTTTTGAGTCCAAAAAATATTGCCACTAGTTCCAAATAGTTTATATGGTGATTGCGCTTACTAACTGAACATCCACCGCGAGCTCGGTTTTCCTCACAAACCGCGCCCCAGCCGGTTCGTGCGGCATCAGTGTAAATTTCCATCTTATAGTTCTGGTCTCTCATTCGATGAGATGTTATTTTGATGTTGTTGATCCACCAAGAAAGGATCTTTCTTTCAAGGATAAAACTATGTAATAATAACTCTCGTAATTCTAATTATCTTATAGTGAGAGATATTTTTGACGTTCCAATAATTTTGTATATAATCAACCATATTGGACAGCCGGACACTGCGATTAAATTACCAATTAATTGAGCAAATTCTCTAATAAGGCATTTAGAATTTGTTGCAGTACCATGTGTAAACTTCTCGACCAATTGAAGTATGCTGTTACGTTTATTGTCTGGGAGAGAAATTGTTAGGTTCCGTGAGTTAAAGAGAAAACCTAAATACTTGCAGATTTGCCGAGGTTGTAAAGAGCTTTTATCAAAATTTATAACAAAACCCGGGCACTATAACAGTTTCAATGTTGCATTTAAATTGGGTTTGCAATCATCGTAGGTGTTGCCGATACAAAGAATATCGTCTAAATAAATAATTACAGAATTGAAGCCTGCGCTTCTCAAATAGGTTACGACTTCTCTCATCTTATCTTAGCAAAGGCGCCACGGAGAGTCCGTAGGGCATTGACGTGAATTCATAGTTTGTATTTCGACTATTTTTCTTAAAGCAAAGTCTTAAAAATTTTCTATGTTCACAATGAATTGGCATTAGTAAGTAGGCCTCTTTAAGATGTATTGTGGCTAAGTAGCCGTATTAAGGTATTAACTTCGCCGCTGTCCGGCGAACTTAAAATGAAACTTTGAAATGTATATATCAAGCGGTTTCAAATTTAATATGAAACGTTTTCCGCCGTTTCTGTTCAGTGCAAGGAATATTTTAAATACGAACTTGTCTCTACTTGGAAGATATTCCATTATGGCACCAAAGTCGACTAATTTCTGTATCGCAGTTGACATTTCTCCAACTTCCAAAAAGTATTGCTATGTATATTTATTTCAGACACTTCCTTGTTAAAAGGGAATAGAGAGACCATCTTGTATCCAGTTTAAAATTACTGGATTTGCGGTAATGTTGGTCCATCAATTAAGAAAAAGTGTAACTGGCTGCATGTACCTGAGTTACTGCGGCGCTGGGGCACGAGGCTGGTTTGCTATTGTAGACCTCGACGTTGACGGTTGTTGCGTCGAGCTCGGGTATGTGCTGCGGCTCTGCAATGTATGTAGTTCACTTCCCGCCTCGGTTGCCGCGAATCACGGACCAGTTTCCCGGATTTAAAGAACGGTGGCTTGAAGTTTGATGGCCGTGAGATCTTAGGGTAGTCTAAAGAGACTACAAACGAAAAGGTCTATAAATAAAAATTGTATGTCTTTTCGTTCGATAGCTTTGGCAACTCTGATCTTGTCCGAATTATGTTGTCGAACAAGGTTTCATCTCGCACCGAATCTGAATGACGTGGATAAAGTTTTTATCTAGTTTCGGTGTACGAGCTTAATGCGACTATTTGTATTTATCGCATGGAAATCAGAAAGTATGCGCCAAGCGTTGCTGAATGATTTATAAAAATCTTCTTGTCTTCGTCGCTTAGAAGAATGTTTAACGCCCTGTTGATGGTTGCAAAGCCAGATCCCGACTGCTGCTGATGAGCAGCTAGGATCTTGTCCCTGTTTCTTACGGGGTCCGATACGGCTGCCGATATTTCGGCGTTTAATTTTGGGCCCTGCAGTAACCTGCATTTATCAGGTACCAGGTAATCTTTTAATAGAAAGTCCTTCTCTTTAGGTTTTGGGCTAAGCTTTTGTAGATTTTTTTTTGTTCAAACTCCGGAGTATCGCTAGTAGACTCGCCAAGAGCTGCCAAGATTTCGGGATCTAATTGAGGATAGGCTGAATCCACATTAGTTTCCGAAAAAGAATCCGGATCCTTGTACCGGACAAGTTAAGGTTCGTTTATGAACTCAGGCTCTATGTTTGGTGGCATGATGCTTTGCTCATCTATAGCAACAGATTATTGTTTGGCGAGTAAATTACTTCAACGGACGAGACTCACGGTCTGCCCTGAAGAAGAATTTGGTTCCAACGAACGAGGCTCGCGGCCTGTCCTGATGGGTATATATTGTTCAACGAATAAGGTTCTCGACCTTTTCTGATGAACATAAAACTAGCCTTCGACCACACGTTGTTAACGAGGAAGTTATACAACGTCATTAAAGTAATAGAATCAATACGCTTACCTGCATCGTCCGAAGAATCTGAGATTACGCGAATTCGGCGGCGTCGCTTGAACTCGCGTTCGCATAATTTTTATTATTTTTTGTTCGTAAAATATCATTTTATGCACTTCACTTCGTTTAGAAATTATTTCCTGTAGCGTGTGTTAACGTCACCGTGCACGAAAAAGAAATGAGCTCAAAATGGCGACTCGCCCCGTCCTCCATTCGCCGGAAGTAGGGGTAAGTCGTGGCAAAATAATTTTTCATTTTAGTCAATTGAGTGTCTTTTAAGCGTGCATAGTCACCTGTAGGATAAGGGAACTACCTGGTAAATATTTATATCTGAAAAACAATATGGACATAATAGCTACAATACGTGAGGTTTAAGGTTTAAGTAATTTTAAGGAATTATTTCGTTACTTTTTAGTGTGATGTTTTTTTGAGAATGTTTTGTTTTTAATGTATTTTGTTTGGAAGTCGGTTTTGTTTTTTTATTATAATAATTTTTTTTATTTATTTCTCAATTTTTAGTGCATCTAATAATCGCAACTAGCTTTCAAAGAATGAATTATCTTAATCGGTTATCTAAGAAATTAACTAAAGAACCAATACATCGTTGCGATCATTCACTCATAGTTCTGTGCGGCCGCGTGCCGCTGTTGCCCGTGAGTTTTAATATTTTGATTTCTTCTAGAATATTGGTCATAATTACATACTGTAAAAGGCAATTATAATCTACATTTAATACTCTAACCTGAAAACATATTTATTTGGATAAGGATTCATACCAAATAAGTATAGAAGCGTTTTAAATGAAGTCGATTGCATTTATTTGACGGGTTTCGCGAAACAAACAGTTATTGTGCGACAACCTTAAGAGATAGATATATGCTATCGCGGACTTTAATTTAGCAAATTTAAAGGACTACAATTGTTCCATACATCATTTTTATGTAAGTCTTATAGTTTAGGCTACTTAAGCAAAGAAAGAAAAAAATACCCCAAATTTCGTCCCGCGATTTTGAGCTAAACTATTTAACTACGGCGTAGTCTTTGACTGCAAAAATTAAAAAAAATGGGACCCACCTGCAAGCACTACCTTTCGGACAAAAAAAGAATTTTCAAAATCGGTCCACCAGGGCCGGAGCTATCGCGTAACGCACAAAAAAAAATGAAATAAAAAACATACAGACGACTTGAATACCTCCTTCTTTTGGGAAGTCGGTAAAAAAAGATAGGCAACCCCACCTTAGAGTCATGTTTACGTTACGAACTATCGATTGGTGACAAAATTTTCAGGAAACTCGATGAGGGGTTTTTGCTCCAAAAATTGCACACTTCAGAGATCAATTAAACATAGCCTTGCCAGGCTAGGATTAGGCAACCCGGTTACAATATGTTTAAAAAAATGTCCTCTTTCACATAATGTAGTTTTCATCAGGAAAACAAATGAGGGGAGGAAAACGCTTTGTATCTTAGCCTATTAGCTAAAGTCAACAAAACGCTGTGCGTAAGTCAAATTACGAGTAATAAAATAACATATCTATTTAATATTATTTAATAAAAAATAACTATATGTGGTTCTTTGAAGTTGGAATCTCGGGGTCGCGGCTCGAGTTGTCCTTCTGAAACAAACGGAACATTCAATACAAATCATCTATACTAATATACTAATCTATATCTATATCCATATATAATATATTCTATACTAGCTGTTACCCACGACTTCGTCCGCGTGGAGATAAAAAGTACAACATTCACGTTCGCCCCTTATTTCAACCTATTACTTTAAGTATTATCTTGGTAGTAATCTACCAAATTACAGAAAACTACTGAAGCCAGATCCCAAAATTTCTAAGCCCGGTAGTTTGTGAGCTGATTTTTCGGCTACCCTTATTGTTTGTGTTCGCGATATCTTCTAAACTATTTGTCCAATTTAAATACTGTTAAGGACAATTTTATTCTACACTAAATTCTCCTGACAACAAACCCGTTTATTCGGATAAGGATTAATATTGAAACCAATAAAACAACAACGCAAATAGCATGCGATTTTTAATTCATTTTGTTAACAAAAAAGTGGTTAGTGTAAGAAAACCGTTAAAGATAGATATATGCTATCGCGGACTTTTCTGTAGAACTTTTTGAGATCTACAATTCTTTCATACATCATTTTTATATAACTCTAGCGTTTTAAGCAGCGTAAGCCGAGAAAAGCTCAAATTTAGTGAATTTTAACGCCGAGGTCCAGAAATACGCTGTTTATTAATAGTTCCTCAATATTAGTAATAATAAAATATAGCCTATGCCACTCACAGATAAAGTACCTTTCTAATGGAGAAAGAATTTTTGAAATCGGCCTAGTAGTTTTTGTTTGAATCAAATACATACAAAAATTCAAAAATACTATTGTATACAAAAGTACAAATCATTCCTATATACAGAGTGATTCGTAACCAAGGGATCAACGGTTTTGTGGAGGTAGAGGACCTCAATAGATATCATTTAAACGCAAAGTATGTTGCCTGATTTTCTATAGTTTGAAGTTATTTAATTTTTTGTAAAAAAATCGGAAAAATCAAATTTCCGACATAAATTTGACCGTACGCCCAAAATAATGTGTTTACCGTGGTCATTTTTTTTCTTTAAAAAGCCTAATAATTAGGCTTTCGTACCGTTATTTCTTCTTTTGGAATAACTCACACGAGAACTAAATAAAAAAAATTGAAACTTTTCTTACAATAAAAATTCTTCCTCTTACTTTGAGTAGCTGTAATTAATTTTTTTTATACCAAGTTTCTTTGTGTGTATGTCTGTCTATCTGATTGAGAAATCAAAATTGATATTAGAAATGATTTTGTGTATTGTATTTGGTTCGTATTTGTAATTTTTTGTTTTGGCTTCGTATTTATCTATTTCATCAGTAACAAATTGTAAGGTGCTTTGTAACCCTTTTTATACAGTTTCTCTTATAACCTTACGTATTTCATATTATACATTATGTTTTTAGTGTTTTTTTATGAACGTTTGGAGACTCGAGTGTATTTTCAATATCTGTGGGGTATTCTTCCAGTACTCTGAGCTGCCCGAAAAGCCCCGTGAATCATTTCGTACATTCAACGCACTGACATCCTGGGATCTTCTTCTTCTTCTCTTGGGGAATGTTTGCACTACCGCGGGTACTTGTAAATAATTATACGCGTATCGACAACGTCTGTAATAACTCACTGACAGCAAAGGACTGAATTGTTGTATACTATGGAATAATTTTAATACATACTCGTACGTCGTTAGGGGTGTTGATGTGAAGGCAGTGATCGGCGTGGTGCGCGTTGCGCGTAAGGTGCGGCCGCGGGCAGTGCGCGTGCTGCGCGGGAAGCCACCGGTGTACCACCGGCGTCAGAAGGTCACGATGTACCTGTACACAGTTACACGCGACACTAATGCGAAGCAAGGCGCGGTCAGCCACGAGGCTTGAAGTTATATCTATATTACTACGACAATTGCAAGTATAAATTACGTTTTCTACATCTCCGCAATGGTAGATTTTGTCTTTATTTTTGAACCAAAGGTACTTTCCAATGTTACAGGATGTAAATACCCTAAAACACGATTGGCGAGTGAAGCTTCAATGTACCACTTTTCACTCAACGTTTATGTGAGATATCGCTGTGAAGTAGCAGTGATGTAAGGAGCAGCGAGGAACAGCGCTTGCTCAGGAGCTAGGCCGAGGCCTGGGCAGGGTAGGTTAAGGTAAAAGAGACCATGGCGGGGTCGTTGGGCGTGGTGAACCAGGATACCAGCAGGCCCGTAGCGACGCACACCGCGGTGCCCACCAGCGTGTAGTACAGGTAGCTCAGCCGGTACAGGAAGAATGTTTCCGATCTGGAAATTACCTTTAATTTATTTTCATTATTATATCTTAAAAAACGTCACTGACAAAATCCCTGCTGGTTTTGTTACTTTACAAATCTTTTTTTGACCGACTTCCCAAAAGAAGGAGGTACTCAAGTCGTCTGTATGTTTTTTTTTATGTGTGTTACGC
>LD688966.1:62600-93391 GCA_003118335.3 Papilio memnon
TAAGTAATTTTAAGGAATTATTTCGTTACTTTTTAGTGTGTTTTTTTTTCGAGAATGTTTTGTTTTTAATTTTAATATTTTGTTTGGAAGTCGGTTTTGTTTTTTTTGTTATACGAGAAGGAGGCAAACGGGCAGCGGGAACACCAATCGGCACCCAAGGACATCTGCAATACGAGAGGAATTGTAGACGCGTTGCCGACCTTTGAGAAAGTGATATGCTCGCTTCTTGAAGGCCCTAAGTCTTACCAGTTTGGAAATACCGCCAAGAACAGAACATTACACAACGTGGATGTTCGAGGCAAAAAGTTCCGCGAAAACCGCACAGTTGAAGATTGCCAGCCATCGAGCAACTTCTTTTAAGATTGTAGATAAGTTAGAAGCTTGTGCTAAGATTTCGTGAACAACAATAGTCGGATGGCGAGATTCGAACCAACGACCGGTAAATCGATATTCCGTACCCTCGGCTTGGTCATCGGGCTGTTGGTTCTTAAGTTAATTAGATTTCATTTTTCTATATACAAACGAATTATAAGAATCTCTAGCGAGGCGCACACCATACAGATGCTAATGTTTCCGGTGAAGGCCGAACTATAGTAGCATGTCCTTTGTCATATTGGCTCAGTATGGCCGCACTACAAATGTACGGGTGAGTAATAAAATAAGGCTAAAGAGATAGGAAAGGAATGAGGACCTGTCGAAGGTGGTGCGAGCGGCGATAAGCGGCGGTGCGGAGACGTTTGCGGGGCAGCCGGCCACGGAGCTAGGCTTGGGTGCCAGGAGAAGCTGCCCGCGCGCAAGCGCCGTCTGAGTGCCCAGCGACATCCAACCGACCAGCAGCGTAGACGCCACTCCGCCCGCCATCGCGCCCTGAACACACCACGTCTTTTCTTCTACTACGTTTCCATCGTTTTCCTTTCGAATGCAAATTTCAATGCAATTCGAAACAACGTTAGCTTATCAGTGTGGCCCAAAAATTCTTGAAATTAAATGAACTAGGTGTTCTGGACATATTTTACAGAAGCGGGAAGACGTATCGATTCACATTCAAACTATCTTGGAGTTATTTCTCGTAGCAAAGGCAAAAGCTAGGAAAACATCTCACAGCGGAGTTGACCCAGGGCAGGAAGAGGCCCATGGAGAACATGCCCAGCAGGCTGCCAGCCGTGATGCCGGCCAGGCTCTTGCCCGCCTGAACCAGAGCACCCAGGTGCTCCACCAGAAAAACCAGCGCCGCGCACGCGCCGCCTGTACACACAAGTAGTCGCTGCTACCTCTGTTCCCATTTTCCCCTCCATTCCTTCCATTCAGGCTTTCCATCGCCATACCGACTACAGCTGAATATTGGTATCTCTGTTTATTCAAATAGCATTATCTTAAAAAAACACACATTTGTTTTAATTTAGCCTTTTTAGGATGATGTAAAAATAGCATTCAAGTCGATGAAAATGCTCACCTACGAGCACGACAATGATCTTCATAGTGAAACTGGCCGCACGCTCTGAGATTGGCGTCTTGTAAGCGGGTCTGATGAGGTCCTCGAAGATGACGCCGCATAGGGAGTTCAGGCCCGTCGACATCGAGCTGGGACAAAGAGCGCCGCGCCGGCGGAGCGTTACATGCACATGCCACAATAGTCCGCCAACATGAAACATTTTAAATGTCGCTTTTGTCGAACTAAATACTTCTTACAATCTCCTAAGTTTCATTCCTTCCTATATTTAACTTCATATAAAACGCCGTCTGGTGTTATTATTTTTTAAAGGGCATTACTTTAGAATTATGCATAACTATGCATAACTATACAACTCGCATAACTATGCGAGCCGAGAGGCTCGCTTAGTGCGAGAAGTGTCGGTACCTCAGCGCGGCACTGAACACCCCACTCATGAACAGGCCAGGCAGCGCGGGCACGGGTCCAGCCAGGCTCATCACGAAGTAGGGCAGCAGCTGGTCGCTCTTGCGGATGGCGCCGACCGCCAGCGGGTCGCAGTCAGCGAACGTTGCGTAGATCACCAGCCCCGTGTAGCAGCACAGTGACACAATGGTGAAGATGCCCGCCGCCATTATCAATATTGTTCTATATCAGACAATAATGTTAAGTGAAAAATGGAAAAAGGCTTTATTGTTTCACAAATTCTGCCTCCCATGTTAGGTGGAAACTTGTGTTACAGGAAGCAGTGCCTTCTCTTAATCTAGTACCAGGAACTTTTTCTGCTAAGTTGAATTGTTTGTGAAATAATTAAACTTGGCTATGTTATTGTCGGCTAGAACAAGTATTTGATTAAACGAGCTAATTAAACAAGCATGGTGCTACAAAGTTATAGTTTGCAATGTTTTCAATCGGATGAGTTCGTGTTATGCAGTTTTCATTCAAGGTGGTGGTGAACTAAGGATGGTGTTTCTAATGTAACGCGATTGTTATTTCATTATCTCCGACACACGCACGTTATAAAGAGTGCAAGCTGCTCGTCTCTCCGATAAGCCTATATTATAAATATATAAGGGAATAATAATAATAATAGTGGGGGTGGTCGTGGTCTCCACAGTGAACCAGTCTTTGAAGAGCTGGTCATAATTCCTCGACACTACGTCCTCTACCTAACACTATAAACAACTGATTGTGGTCCAAAATCTATTCTGAAACTGAAAAAAAAAATAAATAAATAATCGATCCGGTGCTTATTTATAAGTTAGTACATGCCATCTTGAACTTTATGTCCGTGTGTTTTGAGCGATAATCGTTCACGGCTTAACTTCGAGGGTACTCAAGCAGTGGTGACGCGCGTAGGGCGGGACGACGTCGCACGCCATTCAACTTTCACTAGTCACAGCCTGTTACGTTATGCACGCCTGGTACTCGCGCGAATATTTTGAATTGTGCACGATTTTGACAAATATTATTAATAAATTAATTAACAAACAGCAAACATGCCCGAATCCAAAGGAGGTCGAAGAGCAGAAAAGAGGGGTAACTAAACCATTGTTATAAATTGTTTCGTTAAAAACGACGTTGCAGGCGACGTTGCGTCATGCCGACTTACATCCGCGCCCGCCGTAGAGAGGACAGCGCGAGGCAGCGTTGGACCATGGCCTGGTTGACCGAGCAGGAAGCGAGCCAGCCGAAGTAGTTGCCGAACACGGTGGTCCAAAATGTATGTCGGATTGTCGGGTCGGGGTCCATGCTGGAGTGAATTAAAGAAAAATACAGCTTCTCTAAATTAAAGAAAGAAATTTTGTGTTAAGAAAATTTTCTATAATTTTTTTTTATTTAGTTCTCGGGTGAGTTATTCCAAAAGAAGAGATAACGGTACGATAGCCTAATTATTAGGTTTGTTAAAGAAAAAAGATGACCACTGTAAACACATTATTCTGGATATACGGTCAAATTTATTCCGGAAATTTAATTTTTCCGATTTTTTTACAAAAAAATAAATAACTTTGAAACTAATAAATCGGCCAACATACTTTGCTATTGAGGTCCTCTACCTCCATAAAACCGTTGATCCGTCCGTTAAGAATTACCCGTAGATAGATAGATTGAATGGGTTCATAATAATTCCTAAGCTGGTAAAGCAACTGGTGTAAATAAATATGAAAACCACCATGATTTCCACTGGATAACTTAAGGAAAAGTCTTCTAGTAGGTACTTAATTAGGTTATTTAATGTTTACTTGAAGAATTCGAGACGCTGTCCATCCTCGTTAATCCTGAAGACTTGTTTCACGCCGCCGATCCGCCAGGTGCCGTAAGCAAGCACGAACACCACCCCGAGGAACATGAGACCAGTCTGCAGCGTGTCCGTCCATACGACAGCCTTTAGCCCGCCCTGCGGCAGTGTTTTCATTTCATTTAAGATGCACAACGGAAAAATACATACATATGTATGTATATATTCTTTCTTGAAAACTTCTGCACATCTGTTGAACTGAACCAATACGGAACTCTGGTTGTGTGCATAGTCAAGTATTTACAATTAGTTGAACTAATCTAGGCAGCCGCGTGCGTGGCCAATCTTCTACAGTATATGTAAAACATATAACTAATGACCATTTTTAAAGCCGACGGTTGTGCAAGGGCAGTTGCGTGTACTGTGTGTACGCGTGTATTTTACTGCGGTCGTTTTTAGGCTATGTGTCTATGTGCCCTGCTGGGACCGGGCCAACAACAGCACGAAACCAGAGACAATGACGTCACTGGATATTCTACAGAGCTTATACTCACAAGCGTCGTGTAGAAAATGCACACGACACAGACGATGGGCGTGATCATGTGCAGGTTGACGCCCGTCACTGCAACACATAGAACAAATTACATACCAAAAATACACATTTACTAAACAAAGAAACTTCCTAAAACGTTGGTGAAGGGGATGTTAATAGAGAAGTTTTTAAATTTCGCTGATTGCGTTTGGGCGATATACTTATAGGCGCCAGGCAACATGTAGCATGCAGCGTGCAGCGTAGAGTGCGCGGCTTACCTTGGCTGAAGGCCAGGGCCGGCACGTAAATGACGATATACTCGTACTTATAGGCGCCAGGCAAGGAGTAGCATGCAGAGTGCAGCGTAGAGCGCGTGTCTTACCTTGGCTGAAGGCCAGGGCCGGCACGTAAATGACGACATACTTATAGGCGCCAGGCAAGGTGTAGTATGCTGCGTGCAGCGTAGAGCGCGTGGCTTACCTTGGCTGAAGGCCAGGGCCGGCACGTAAATGACGATATACTTATAGGCGCCAGGCAAGGTGTAGCATGCAACGTGCAAAGTAGAGCGCGTGGCTTACCTTGGCTGAAGGCCAGGGCCGGCACGTAAATGACGATCGGGATGTAAAGCATCATCTTTATGATGAAGATGACGGAGCCCAGCAACCGCACTTTTTGGTTGAACCTCAGCCGCAGGTACTGCAGCCGACACGCTTTTGTTAAATTCACTTTATAGTATAGAATATTATGTTGATATGTATGTTATCATCATCATCATCAGCTCACTATACGTCCCCACCGAGGGGCTCGGAACCTACCCTAAAGTTAGGGTGACTAGGCCATAGTCAACCACGCTGGCCAAGTGCGGGTTGGTTGACTTCACACATATCTTTGAATTTCTTCGCCGATGTGTGCAGGTTGCATCGCGATGTTTTCCTTCACCGTAAGAGCGTCGAGTAAATTATGTACATATGAAAATTCGAAAAATTAATAGAACCGGTATAGAAAGTTAGACTCAAAGAGATTTAAAGAGTATGTATGAACTACGAGTATGTTATATTTTAATCTATTTAATTGCTTGTGTTATATATGTTACCGGAAATGTATGAAATCAAGGAATTGTATACAAATCCTAGGAAATGTGTACAATTCCGATACTATTTAGGAAATGTATAAAATATTGTTTGAAGAACTATTTAATGCATAGATATCCTAGGAAATGTATAAATGTCCACGGAATTGTATATAATTATCAATATAATGTTAGGAAATGTATGTATGTATAATGTGTGTATCAATATCTTATTAGGAAATGTATAAAAAAACTTAACCTAACCTAAGATGAAGGTTATAAAGAGTTAATTAAAGAAGTTTCTGCGGCAAAAACAACTGCTAGAAAGACTTCTCGTGATTATTGGCTATTGCGGCGATACGACGTGCTTACCATTGACCATAACAGTAAGCTTATTTTCTTATCTTGATAAACCATTATAAATTTGTTATCACCGTCGGGCTGGGACTGAAAATCTATCAGATCTACCAATATCTTAAATGTTTTACATTTCCGATTGCTATTTAGGAATTGTATAGAATTCCTAGGAAATGTGTAATGTGTAAGTAAAATATAATTTATTTCACACATTTCCGTGCGATTTTAGGAATTACATACATTGCCTAGGAATTGTATACATAGACGGATTACATACATTTCCGTTAGCGTATATATTATAATTTGGACAGTGGTAGAGCCCGCTTTAACGAGTTCGCACTGTAGGGTCGGCTCGGCCCCCTCAATACTACGACCACACAGACCCCAGACTCAAGTGGAAGCAATTCCACGTTTCTGCTGATGAACATACGTGCCGCAAGCCTAATTTTAGTCCTCTCTTACTTTTTGTATAATAAAAGGTTAGGTTGGAAAGGGAAAGAGGATGGGACACATAGTGTAAATGTTTGATCGCCGAAATAACTTGTAGAAGTAAATGAAAAAGATTTTTGCCAGGAGGGATGCGTTTACTGTGCCAGTTATAAATTTTGAATGACAATTTTTAAAAGTATATTACTTGACGGTGATCTATAAACTTAACCGTTGCTACTAAATTATGGCAGGCGCTCGCGCGAACACATAGGTTGGGGAAATTTTTAGCTTCCGATGGGTTCGGTGGGTTTATTACAAGTTTAATCATTTTTTATCTAAACCAAGCTTTCGCCAATGACTTATGTTAATTTGAAGATTAATGGCGCCGTGTAATTGCCAAAGCTTCATTTCTTCAGTCAAAATCACCCAATTTTAACTTCTCTCGGTTTACGCTGCCTAAACCGTTAGAGATATATAAAAATGATGTATGAAAGAATTGTAGATCTCAAAAAGTTCTACAGAAAAGTCCGCGATAGCATATCTACCCTTAACGGTTTTCTTACACTAACCATTTTTTTGTTAACAAAATGAATTAAAAATCGCATGCTATTTGCGTTGTTGTTTTATTGGTTTCAATATTATTCCTTATCCAAATAAATGCGTTTGTTGTCAGGAGAATTTAATGTAGAATAAAATTGTCCTTAACAGTATTTAAATTGGACTAATAATTTAGAAGATATCGCGAACACAAACAATAAGAGTAACCGAAAAATCAGCTCACAAACTACCGGGCTTAGAAATTTGGAATCTTGCACCATGGCCAGAGATGGAAAAATGGTACAGTTATTGAGGTCTCGCTCGGCTTCAATTTTTCGACCAGAGCTCTATCCTGTTCTAGTAATACATCCATGGTCCTATGCCACTTGCTCGTTTGTCACTTTATACTATAACTAGCTGTTCCCTTGCGGCTTCATCCGCGTGAAATATAAAAATTGAAATTATAAAAATTTCACAAATGTCAAAATGACATGACATGATGACAAACCATGGCAATCTTGCTTCCTTGATGTTGGCAGCAACTTATGGTCTCTTTCCCACATTAGGGTTTTTATCCAAAATATTTACCCCCTAAGTTTAATAGCGTGAAAATATGTAGCCTAAAGCGTAAATGTAGGGATTTTTATTAAAAAAATAATTATTCAAAAATAAGCTGTAATTGCTGACATCTTAGGCAACAAAGAAGTGTTTACGCTTTATTATATTATTATAGTATAGATAAGTATAGAAGTATAGATAACACTAAACCCTTTTTTAATGAATGTTAAGCCTCAACAGGTGTCAATTGCGAATTATTATATTAATTGGTAAAACAGGAAATTGTCAGCTGCGATGGCGTCGGGAGCTGTGTTGACGTCGGAATTGCCGCTTGTGCGCTGTAGTGTGGCGGTCGCCAGGTATACCAGTACCGCCAGGGTATACCAGGGTGCAGGCGCAGGCAGCTCAAGTGCCACTCACCTCGTATGCGGATGTGATGTGCAGATTGTAGAAGACGGGCAGGTAGACGGCGGCCACGGTGAGCGAGACCAGCCACTCGGAGAGCACGATGGCCCACAGCTGCGTGCCGTAGGTATACATCTCGGCGGGCAGGCCCAGCAGCGAGATACCCGATATATAGCTGACACAAATATAGTTATTCCTAGCACCGTATGCAGTACCTACTTAACAACACCAACCAGACTCGCGCACTGAACTCACACATTGTCGTTACAACTTGTGCGATTTGTTTATAAATAGATCACTACGTAGGAGCTCGTGAAGATATATGTATGTACATGTCTTTATTTACCTTGCGATGAGAGACATAGATATAGGAAACATGCCCATTGTCTTCCCGCCCATCAGGTATTCGGCGGTGGTGTTCTGCCTCCTAGCGGCAAAGAATGCGAAGTAGACGCCGATGAGGGCTGAGCAGATCAGCATTGCGCCGAAGACGACGTAGTCCAGCCACCCGAAGTAGACCGACATGTTCGCAGACGGCGGTGCGTGTTTTCGTCCGATGTGTCGCTCGTTCTCTGGCGTTGACACAATAGTGCGCTAGCTTGCGGCAATACCGGAACCCGGACCCGGCCACTTGCTATATTTATCCTTGGAAGGATCTCGGTCGGGCCCATTGGAGGGATGAGCCTCGCTAATTGACTATTTACCGGTCGCGCTCGCCGTCGCTCCGTCGCTCCGCCGCGCCGCTCCTAGCTACGTCATTGTGGCGAGTCGTGACTCCCGGCTCCCGGCTCCCGGCTCCCGGCTCCCGGCTCCCGGCTCCGACTTAAGTATATACTTACTGCACAATAAGCAAGACAAACTTCCGAATTAGACCTAATAAGTTGTATTTTCTTTTTTTTTTAGGTTTAAGAATCTTTATTTACCATAATAAAAAATTTCATTTTACTTACTTAAGGTAATTAACTTATGCTAAATGCAATATTTTGTTACAAACGTACTGGTAATTTAATAAAACATATATTCACTAAATGCGGGTAGTGGCGAAACATTACGTATACAAACTAGTACTATTAGCAAGTTGCATCGAGATATGTAATACTGGATGTGGCATGGAATACCTTCATTAACTTTACTTATTTCAATTTTGTTTTGCTTTTTATTTTTAATATTTACTTTTAACGTATCTTTTTCCTGTTATTATTTATAATATACATACATTTATGTGTATGTATATACTTTTATTGTATTTTATTTTTTATTTATAATAAATAGGTTACATTTTTATTTATTAATATTTACGATTACAAGTGATATTTGTTATTTACTTTTCAGTTTTTTTTTTAACTTTATATTGTTTTATTTTACTTTTTAATGTCGCTATGTATAATAATATAGTTAGTTACAGTGTACTATATTTTTTTATTTAATTGATATTGTCTTAATCTCTATTTAAAACCATGTAAAGACTTGGCATTTTTAATATCCTCAGGTAATTTATTGCAGAATTGAACTCCTTCGTATTGAATCGTTTTACTGACATAGTTTGTTCTTGGCTTTCGAGGTATCAGTTTGTTAGCATTTCGTAATTTTATTTTTTGCACCGTGTCTTTTTTAGTAAATGTTATTTTCGTATGGATATTTTTATTAAGAATCTTTCGTATTAGTATGCATGTATAATATTCGTATGTCTGTCTTATTGTCATGATTTTAATATCTTTATACAACTTATCTGATGCAGTAAGATAATCGTAATTAAATAAGGTTTTAACTAATTTATTTTGTGTCCTTTGCAAGTTGTCTAAGTTTGTTTTGCATGTTGCACCCAGATCTCAATTAAATAATCAATGTGTGACTTGAGCTTGACCAATGACTTATAAATTATATACTTTACAGTTTTAGGTAAACATTTAGACATACCACGTAATGCTCCAGACAGTGAGATTAATTTCGAATGTATTTTATCAATATGATGTTTCCAACTCAAAGGATTATCCAGTGTTAGTCCAAGGTACAATTCCTGATTTTTTCTTTGTATAATTTGTCCATCGAGTAGTAGAGTAATGTAATTTATTTTTTTATTGTTTGCCGCAAATATTACGTAACTGGTTTTTTTGTGTTAATAGTTAATAAATTAGTTTTGAAGCATTTGTTTATGTTGGTCATATGAAATTGCATATCTGCCAAGATGTTCTCTATGGATCTGCCATAGTAGAAAAGACTAGTGCAATCTGCATATAAGTGTAGGTCACCTCTTAATCCTATTTTATGTAAATCGTTAATTGATATGAATAGATTAAGAACATCAATGGACCGAGTATCGAACCTTGAGTCGTGTTTGTTGCATTACTTTTGTAATTGACTATTTGCTTACGACCATTTAGATAAGACCCAAAGATTTTTAAAGCATCTCCTACTACGCCCGCGTCCCTAATTTCTCTAATAATATTATATTTCGTGGCTAACCGTATCAAACGCCTTTTTTAAATCAATGAATACTCCTAAAGTAATTTATTTTGATCTATTTTAGTTTTTATTTTAGTAACAATATCGAGAGTTGCAGAGAGCGTAGTAGATTTTTGTCTAATACCATATTGCCCTGGATAGAAATAATTTTGGGAATTTAGGTAATTTTCTTTAGGTCTTCTTCACCTTCCGTGGTTCTATTTTTTATTTCGTGCTTTATTTATGATACTTCTTTGTTGTTGTGTTTAATCTGATTATATCTTAGTATTTTCATCGCTATTCTTGTTTCTGTTGCTTAGTTTTTTTTTACCAATTCTTCTGAAGAAAGACTGACCTTGAGAGCCCGGAACTTTTCAGGTTCAGGACAGTCGATCAATATTTGTTTTAGAAAGTTTAAGCATTTGACTTTGTCATGCTTTAATCTATCGGATGGAATTTTGGATTTTAGTTTGGGTATGCCTTCTATAGTTAAGTTCTTACTTCTTATGGCTCTTTCCCGTATTTCAGTGACTATCTCTTCTGTAGTCATTTGATTATTGTCGGATGTATTATAGTTTTCTTTAAATTTAAAACGTCTGCCTCTAATTTAGTTACTTTCTTGTCCAAACAGAGAGCAGTAGACTCAACGTTATTTAATCTGCATTTTAGGTTATTTTGTTCCAGGACAACTGCGTCCAGTGTATTCTTCATGTCATTAACTCTGTCTTTTATAGCAGACACATCTGTGCACATTTTGTTTATATTTGCGCTTTGCTCGTTTCTTCTTGTTACTAAAACTTCCATGACATCAGCAAGTTGCTTTATTAAATCCGCCATATCTGATTTTATCCAGTCATGCGGTATGTCACGAATATTTGTCAAATTTGGTTGCGACCCACTTATCACTGTGACTATGTTACTTCCAGTTGGAGATGTTAAGAGGCTCATTTTATATCTATGTAGTCCGCAGCTAGCGGCAGCGCGCGGCGTAGGGGGCGCGGTGACACGACAGCTTCACTGTTGCCCTTGTTATTCACAAAGGACTTATGTCACTACAACTTTGTTAACTTAATAACTGCTTAGGGTATAAGAACTTAAGATTTATAATTGAGTGTTACGAATTTGTTTGCATTGAATTTAACTTAATACACGTCCACTCAGTACGCTTGCTCACGACGAATTCTATTTTTCTAGTTAAGGTAATTTAATTTTAAAGTTTTAAAAGTAGTCACATAAAACTTTGTGCCTGAGTCGGTAAGTTATTCAGCCTATTTAGTAACTAGCTGTTGCTTGCGACTAAGTCCGCGTGGAATTAAAAGAAATAGTCAAAAATATAGCCTATAATATGCCCGTCAATGTCAGCTACCCTCCAAAGTCCGGTCGAAATCGGCTCAGCCGTTGCCGGCTTGCGGACAGACAGACAGACAAAAATTTTTTAAAGGCAAAGGCAGAGACAAAAATTTTTGTTATCAGCAACGCAAATACATCATCTTCCCGAAATCTTTTTTTCCTTTAATATTACAAACAGACACTCCAATTTTATTGTATGTATAGACATAGATAGATGTCATTCGCCGTTTTGTGACGATAGCCATCTTGAATTTTTCGTAGCACATTGTACTCTACTCATGCAGCCCTTTTTTTCAATACATTTTCATTGATTTGATTTCAGTGATGGGGGTGGGAGATGGGTATGCTGCGGAACACAAAATAAAACAACGCAATTTTTTTACAGTGTTTAATGGTTAGATTACATACATGATCATATGAAAGAACAGCCTGGAAATCTACAAACTACTACATCTATGTTAACTGACACCGGGATTTGCTTACTAGTAAGTGCTTCGTGAAGATAATTTACGTGTTATCATGTTATTACAGAATGGAGTGATTCAAGTCCCAGATGAGGCGGGCCGTGCGCAGCGCGTCACATGTCGGACAGCAGCTGGCTGTGTACCGGCACTGGCGCTGCCACTGGCACTAGCGCTGGCGCTGGCACGGCGTGTGTTACAATCATGAAAACTATTTATAATAATAAATTTGTAATTTAATAACTTATAAACTCCAGGCGTTCCAGTATCTGTTTTTGTATTACATAGTGCGAGATTTAAACTTATT
The DNA here is from genome assembly GCA_003118335.3 of Papilio memnon. Taxonomy (NCBI): domain Eukaryota; kingdom Metazoa; phylum Arthropoda; class Insecta; order Lepidoptera; family Papilionidae; genus Papilio; species Papilio memnon. Next base: position 74,716 of record LD688966.1, read on the forward strand.
CAATGAAACTAATGACACGCTACAATAATACACAAAAACCATAATTATTTTGTTAAGTACTCCAAACAACACAAAATTAACAGATTATTTTTTTCAAATGCAGAAGTTTTCAGAAAACGCTCAAATGATGTTCCATATATGTACGAGTTGGTATGTACCACGTATATGTACTTATGAAAGCACGACGTAGACAAGTAAACATCTATGGGAAAATATCAAAATATAAATAATATGAGACAATGCGTTCACTCGTCTCTTGACAGCCTGTAGTCGCGGAGTGGATTTATGGAGTTTGGCAAAAATAACAAAGACCAAAATAACATTAAAATAGGACCAGTACGGTAGTACGGTAAGAAGATTTGAAGTATTATTAGTAATTATGCTACATTTGGCGGTCCTCAGTTTGCGACCTGTTATCGAGCCCTGCCCACAGATGCAAACCGCAGTGAGAATCAAGGCCAGACCGCATTGCTCGTTTAGTCCAGATTCTGGTCGGATTTTCTTTTCCAAATCGAACAATATAATTGAGATAATCGTAATGGTGTAAGCAACGCATGGCTCTTGATTCTCTGACGTAAGCACCAGATGGCGTGCGAGTAGATGCGGCGGTGGGGGACTGGTACTGCAGCATAAGCAGGGCACGATACACAAGTTTCACAATTACCGCGTGTCTGTTTTATTGTTTTCATATTCACAAAATCTGCTTCCGAGCTCATCATAGGAATCGTGTCTGTAAAATAATTAACTATTTTACATTAAAACATTTATGGTGCCTTAAAATTGTCTAATTACAATTTATTTGTTTTCGAAAATAAAACCCAAGACTTCGGCAAGGCCAAGTTGCATTATCATTTTTTACATTTTCAAGTTCAACTGTCAGAAAACAGTTATAATGTATGGTTATTTTAGTATTATAATATCTATATTTAAGAATTTATGGACCTTTGACAAAGTGAACCATTTGTTAAGTACATGTAATTTAACATTTGTTATTGAAATGTACAGAACAGAACAGAGCAGAACAGAACAGAACAGAACAGAGCAGAACAGAACAGAGCAGAACAGAGCAGGCACGGAGCACAAGCACAAGGCCAGGACGACGTGACTTCATGCATGACAGCATGCAACAGCGACCTCATACGATAGTGATCAAATCATTTTCATAAACAGACAAGAGATTCTGGATTTTCGTCAAACATATATTATCCAATTTGGATCGGTAATGATAATTTTGTATTGCATTTTAACTTCCGCTTCTATTACAGTTTAAATTATTCATTTAAAAATATATAACACAATACATTTTGAAAGCAACAATATTTTTTTTTTTTAAGATATAACAGTTCAAATGGCCAATAAAAATCAAGGCCGATTCACTAAAATTTGATTTTGAATAAATACAAGAAACAAACACGTTAAAAAAAACATGTTTTTTTAAGTGTAATCCTAGTCGATGTTAAAGGGTTTGTATTTAGAGTGTCCCGCGTTGAACACAAAGTAATGACGTGGACGTGAATGGAAAGGCGCGGATGATGAGCCTTCATGTGCAGTGTTCTCTCGGAGTCGGCTCAGTGTCAGCTCAGCGAGGGCTCAGCATCAACACAGCGCCGTAGCGGCAGAACGGGCCCGAGACATGTGACATGAATTCACACCACGTCACTACTTGTGCACTTAAAACTATATTTGATTGTATTGTAACTAAGTATTTTATTTAAATGATTTTTATTTTTTGTTAAAATATTTGTACATATTAATAACCGCATCCAATGATACGGCAGCAGTTTAATAAAATGAGGTTCATATCCAATCACAAGTTGCTTAAAAACTAATTAACTAGCACTAGAAGCGAGGCGGTAATGCAATGCACTCGATTGGATGTTGCATGATGCGTTCGCTAGGTGGCGATCACTTGAGACGACAGTGGCCACATTGTACTCCGCACTCTAATGCTAGCCATTGTGGAAATTTTGAGGAAATATCCTGACTAACGTCAGGATGTTGTGTACCTTCACATAAGTGTTAAGCTTTATATGTATATGGAGATAATGTTTAGCTTTAGACATTTAGATAACAAGAGCCCTACTATAAAGGTAATGGTCAAACTTATGAGTGCTCCCGACCCCAAGTGGAAGACTTTAATTCACACGTAGCCTTTGTAAATCGTAATGTTAAAATAATACTAAGGCAGTGTTTGTCGATTGCAGGTACTTTGAGTATTTAATTGGCGATTATTGCCAGTAGAAGGCACTCTGTCGAACGAGTCGGCCTCTCGCGGGTCGGTTCAGCCCTACGTTACGACACTGTGCTGCGACATTGTGCTGCTACACTGTTATGCGACACTGTGTTGCGACACTGTGGTGACACACTGTGCTGCGACACTGTGCTGCTACACTGTGCTGCTACACTGTGCTGCGACACTGTGCTGCGACACTGTGTTGCAACACTGTGATGCGACACTGTGCTGCGACACTGTGTTGCGACACTGTGGTGAGACACTGTGCTGCGACACTTTGCTGTGACACTGTACTGCGATACTGTGCTAAATTACATGGTAGCGCTTAATTAAAAATTGCTTACCGGCCTTAGAAACTTGTCCTACAATATCTAAAATCTACATTTAACGTCTAAGAAACCTAAATTGAAATACGACTATATTGCAATTGCGATATCTCCACGATTATATAATATTGCCAAAAATGCCTAAGTAATTACTTTCTACGCACTACGAAAATATTGCAATAACGAATCTTTACGCCTAAGAGGTTATGCGGTTTTGTTAAGTTTCAAATTGCTAAACCATTAATAATATGTACTCGTAAGGGCCCTACTCATGCGTTTATTTTGTTTTTAGGTGACTTTGGTTTCATTCCTCTGCATTTAAAACATTGACCGGTGTCAATGAAGATCGCATAGCGGTTCCGCTCTTTTCTAACTCTAAATGCAACGAGCTCAATTAATATTGGTTCAGCAGCCTGAACCTAATGTAATCTCCATGGTAACCGTAATTCCTTGTTAAATCCTCAATGTTATTACATTTGGAGCAGTCTCTCGGTAGGTATAGATAATTATTGCAAAAACTATTCGCAGTCTAATCCGATATCCTAAACTCGTCTTTGAATCCAACACCACATCGATACGACTTAAACTAGGACTAATCAATTTTGCTCTTTATTTCTAATGAGGTTACAAGAACGATGCGACGCCCGCGGGAGATAAGGCAAACTACATAACCTGCGGCCGAGCACTTCCTCTACGTACACAAGCTACATCGAGCTACCCACACCACGGCAACCACACAGATCTTAACAATCTTCATGTAATATGCATGATGTAACTGAATCTATTTCACGAATATTTTAAAATTATTGCAATTTCTAGTGAGAGAAGAACGAATCGACTTGGTTTTGAGAAAATGGGCATCGCGATCGATAAGGCGCCTTGTAAAATATTATAATATAAGTAAGATCGATTGTAGAAGTATCCACAACTATTATCAAGCGACATAAAGTTCAATTTATAACCGTGTAAGTAACTATTTAAAAATGTCGAGTTTTTGGTTTCATGAGCCATAGCCGAGCACCCGGTCGTCGGTCGGGTCGATCTAAGGTACGAGCTCTCGCAGCAGAGAAGAATATTAAGGTCGGGTGTTAAGTACGACCGGACCGGACGCAGCACGAGAACTTCCTGGCCTCGTGCTGCGTGAGTACTAGAATAATTATTAGCTGCATCTGCTGCAGGGAAACGAGCTAAGCGGAGTGAAAGCGAAATGAAGTTTGAAGGTCGCGAGAGTTCTGAGAGAGGTTCGGCTCCCGTCCGGGACGGGCGTCGCACTACGGCGCTGTAGCGACTTGCTCGGGTGCTCTCCAGACCCGGGGGTCCGGGGCGAAGGAGGAGAAGCCGTCTGCGTGTTCGGTTCAAAGACATACATAAAAGTCGAATGGTGAGTCTGTCACTATGCGCATGCAAAGTAAACAATTATAAATACTGTCTTAACTAAATATAGTTGCCAAAAGGGCATTTGTTATCCTAATAACGAGTATTAAAGAAGCGATCCTTCAAAGGAGACAAACAAACGTACAACGCAGAGAGAATGCGCGGCATCATTTATGAGTACTCCTACAAAGGAACACTTATGTACGTAACTATATGTAGAATTACAATCCATTATCCTATATGAGGTTCCACAGTATTTAAGTCTTATCGTTAGAGTCTGTTGCGGCGGTCGGATCGACGGCAGCGAGGAGCCGTCCGCGTTCCGGCTTTACAGCCGCCTATCGCCTATCGACTGAAACCTATCGCTTAGCGCCTATACAACCTAACGCAACAGACGCATGCAAGCCCTGAAATAGACCGTCGCGGTTAAAGTGTAGTACTCACAGTACCGCACCCACTGTACCATCCGTACTGCACTGTTTTGTACTACACTGAACTGTGTTCAGGAAACGTACAACGCACCTCACAGAACTTAATCCGCTATACTTATCAAGTTTGTGTGTGTATATATATATATATATATATGTATATGAATATTGCTATTAGACTATAAACAATAAGTTAACTATAATTACTCAGAATAAAATATGACACACATCAACTATAACGTATTTAATTAGGTATTCTGATAATCCGCATCGTTTTAAATGTTATAGGTTTTATATATTTGAGTATATATCTATTTTTCACATGTATGAATACAATCATTGGAAGTCGTGCAGCCAGACTGAACACATAAGTTTATTGCAAACTAAATTAATCACAATTCTATCGAACAAACATACAAACATATCACAACTGAACACATCATAATGTGGATAAACCGAGTAACATAATCACGTACAACCGAGTGAGAGACACTTAACTATAACTTAAAGGACTTAAACACTGTCGCGCCACTCTCCGCTGCTGCGGATGACGCATCCAGTAAACATAACAATAACACTGTTCTAAAAAAAGAACAACGAAAATAACAGAAAGAATTAAAATTATCCAAAATCTAAAAAATACCATTCAATACAATGTTGCAATTGTAGTAGCACCTCTGTACTTTAAAGGTTATTAAAGTTTCTTTTGCGGTAACGAAGTTTGAGTTTGAGTCCTGTGCATTGAACAGTTTTACATACGAATACTCGTAGGCACGGTAATACGAAGGTTCTGTGAAATCTGCTTAGGACGTTGATCTTTTTTTGATACATAACATAACGTAATAATATTTAATTTTAACTCTATAGGGTTATATTTCCCAATAATGTAAGATATTTTTTTAGGGAGTTGAGATAAAGTCAGATGCAAGTTGGAATGGCGCCGAGAGGCGGGAGAGGCCGAGACGCGAGGGCGTGGACGACGAGCCATAGGTGCGCCCGTTGCGGCCGCCAGTGTCCTCCACAGACCGTAACTGACTTTTGTCAAGAGTTGAAATGCTCCCGATGAAAGGGGCTCCCGATGAAAGGGAATGATCTGACCGAGGAGCTGTCGACGACGCTGGTGTCAACAGGGGTAGACGCTCTCGGCCCTCTACCTGATGTACTACATAGTGTTACGCCTATGGCGACGATTCGTCGCCGCTATCTCAAACAAATCTAATGTGACAATTGTTTTTTAAATGTAAAACACAGATAATGAACTGAACACTGTTACAAAAGGTCCGTATGCACTAAATGTGCGTACCACTAACACTGGAGAGAACGAGCTTGTTGCTTGCGGAACGAACACCGATCACTTGTAAGGAATACCTTTGTAATTTGTGTGTATTTGTATAATGTTATAATGCACCACTGAATGCTCGGTGTCCGTGGCGGGCAACAAGGTGAAGTCGATGTTAATGGTGGTCGTAAAAGTGCAAGACGAACTTTTCAATAAAGTTATAAATGCAGCTCAGCATTTTGCTTAGTAAAATATGTTCTTAAGAATTTATAAGGAGACGCGTTCTGATATGAGGCGGTCGTTAGCGACCTGCTACCGTCAGGGGACAGATTTCCGCACAGGGTCTTAAATACTCCCAAACCGAAAATGAACATCACCGTTTGACAAATAAGTTTGAATAATTCGGACCTCGAGCATACATCACAGAGTCTTCATCAATTTTAATAAAACTCTTTTGTTATTGACCGATTTCGATACATATTCAGATTGCAATCAAAATACATTTCTCCTAAATATAGTAATTTTTGGAAGACATCATTTTTGCGTGAAATTTAAACAACGGGTATTTTAACTTACGCTATGTATTAAATCGGAACACGGGTCAATTTTTTATAGTATTGGAACCGAAACTACCATAGCTGCAAACACTGCCGATTAAACCTTACGACTTTACCCGTACGAGACCGCTTGGTCCAGCTTCACCCGCACGAGAGACCGCTTAGTCCGGCATTGCCCACACGACGCCGCCTGGTCCGGCTTTGCCCGCACGAGACCGCTTAGCCCGGTTTTACTTGCAGAAGAGCCTGGTCGGCTCTAACCGCACGGTACCACCTGGGCCGGCATTCCTCAAAATGAGATCGCGTCCTGGGCATCATCTATATCTGATGTCAATATACTTTAAAATTAAATAATCTCTTAAAAATCCAATCAGCCCGAGTTGAGGGTTGGGTGAGAGAAAGGTAATTATGCAACCGATGATAGGCTTAACTGTCAGAGCGATAATGTTCCGCGCGCCCTTCTGCCTTCTGACCTATTGTTATTTTGAATGTAAAAAGTTGTAGATATTGCGTTTACTATTTCATTCGTTGTTTGACCTCATCGGTGCTATAGAGTGCCGCAACCCCCGTCGTGGCTGATTTTAAACGTTTGTCTATCAAACTATAATCATAAAAACTAATTATATGTTTATTATTTTTCACTATCTTAATCCTAATTTTTTTTTTATTTTCACTTTTAAATTTTTTTCGTTACTTTTATCTTTTATATTTTTTTGCATATTTTTTTCCATATCACTAACTTTTTAATTTTTTTTTTAATTTTTGGTTTTACTACACATTTTTTGTTGTAAAATTATTTTTTTTTAATTTTCCCTATTTATTTGTTTTTTTTACGTTTTTATTTTTTTTGAGATTTTTATCGTGTTTTGATTTTTTTTGTTTTTTTATTTTTTTTCGTTTTCTTTTTTTAACTTTTTTCTACTTTGTGTTTTTTTATATTTTTTTTCGATTTCTTGTTTTTAACTTTTTTTCTACTTTGTGTTTTTTATTTTTTTTCGATTTCTTGTTTTTAACTTTTTTTCTACTTTGTGTTTTTTATTTTTTTTTTCGATTTCTTGTTTTTAACTTTTTTTCTAATTTGTATTTTTTACTTTTTTTGTATTTTGTTTGCTTATATTTTATTTTTTTTGTATTTTTTTATATTTTATTACAGCTAAACTAAACTTTTTCAAATTAAAACTTCGCTTATAATTATAATCTGCATTCGATAAAGAAATAAGATTTCATAAACTTTAAAAGATATAACGATCATAAAATTATCCGTATATTGCAATTCCATGGTGCAGTCAAATGTGAACCTACGCGATGCCACGGCACGGCACATCACTGTACGGGACAACGCACGAAATAGCATAACACAATGCCCGACGTTGCACGGCACAAAGCACGACGTTGCTCGGCACAACGCACAACATTGCACGGCACAACGCACAACATTGCACGGCATAACGCACGATATCCCATGGCGGAATGCACGGTACAACGCATAACGCACGAAATCGCATGGCACAATGCACGACGTTGCACAATACAACGCACTGCATTGCACGGCACAACGTACGAAATAGCATGGCACAATGCACAACAATCACGTGACAAACCGTGCCGTTTGCCCCATACTCCGCAACCCTAACCTATCCTATAGTATCTATGTTATAATGTATCACTACACACGCATTTTCTAACAGGCAAACTGCGACGCCATTTCCTTTATATATTAAGTTTCTTATTCTAGAAAGAAAAAATATGCAGATACAGCGATAAACAAAAAATAATGTAAACCTAAATATTATTCATTGACATTAAAATAAATAATAAAATTGAGCAAACTGAAATGAAAGAGGCAAATTATAACCCGTTGAAAACAAATTGTCTATATTATCTATATTACATAGTGAACGTATCTTGGCAATGCTTTGTAAAGGTTTTACGGTGGTAGCTTGCCTAATTACACTTGTCCTAAACTAGCTATTTATTTGAAGGTACGTCTAAGGGCACTTTATATCTTAAACATGATTTCATAATGTAATTAAAATAAATATTCATAAATGCACAGCTCCATGGCTTCGTAGCGACGGTTAGGATATGGCAAGGAAGGCGCGAGGCAGAGCTGCGGCCTGCCTCACTGTCCGCCTTGCCGCCGTCATAGCGCGCGTAGGGTGTTGGATCATTTGCAAACGTCGCGAAACTTACGATTTGTCAGAAACCTTAAAGGCTGCTTTATTGAGCAATTTTGCAAAACATCTAAGCTATTGACCACATTAGCGGAGCCTAGCTTAACTGAATGACACTGAGTTAAAGAAAGCGATTGCGGTAATAAGAAATAATGGTAAGATGGTAGTTATTTAGGTAGGTTAGATAACACACAGTGGCTCCCCCGAGGCGCGATACTGATCTTATCAATGTATCATTAGTTTGCAAACCGGCAACTTCGGCATCCACTTTCGCTCGGAGAGGCCGTACGGTTGATCCTCAATACAATACGCTTTCCACAATTTAGGAGATACATTGTCTAATCTAAAAGTTTCTCCGACGATCGCTACGCTGACTAACTTATGATAAGGCAACGAGGAGATTCGCGCACACCGACCACACTCGCGTGCTGCGGCTGCCTCCTACGACTTTAGCACTATACTATGGTCTCGCTTCCAAGCCCGCTATACCTATGTTGACTTATACTTGGACAGCCGAGGGCGCCGGGTGCGCCGGGTGCGCCGGGTGCGCCGCGATCGTCGTGCACTGACCACCGAAGGCAGTGACTGGCCGTAGTAACAAATAAGAAGCAATAAATTTACTTTAATTATTATTGCTATTCGAAATTAAATTAAATGCTAAATACACTACATAACCTTACATTGTAATAGAATATATCTGCCAGTACTTATAGAGTCGATATAACCTAATAGAGAAGATAAACGAGCTTATTGCAAATACGATAAATCGTCAGTGGGATTCGAAAATGGAAGAAAACCTTAATACGAGCACGTATTTGACGTAAAATGGACGATAAAGCAGTGTGTCTTCTGCCCAATGAAAATTATAAGTACATAATAACCTAACTAAAAGTAAATTCAATTTCAAATTTCGGTAAATTCGCGGTATTCGCTAGGCTTAAGCGGTTCATGGAACAGCGTTGGAACGCTTCTGACGATTGGGCTCGAACCATCGTCGCCTGGCACGGATAGGCAGTTATCCCGCTAAAACCTTGGCTTTTTAGTAAATTAAATCTCACTGTACATTAAAAGTAAGAGAGAGAATTATATAATTGAAGAAGAACAGGAAAGGTGCGGGGACAAGAGAGGCACTAAGGCACTAAGGCACTAAGGCACCAGAGGCATTAGGCACCGTCAGCAGCCACGGCCCACCATTACTGTGTGGCGAACTAAATATAATTTATTCTGTACGCGGAGTATGTACACGGAGACCTAGGGCTAGGGAAGTAATCTATGTCTGTTATGAGACAAATCTTATAAACATAATGGAAATAAGTCGGAATCATCTGAAAATAAACGATTTACTAAGCGACAAATTAAAACAATCGAAAATAAGTAAGTACTTAACATCTGAAAGAAGCCTTGACTTGACACTTTACATAAAGGACGATTGAAAGTATTAAAATTATCAATAATAATTAATTACTATAAATATTACGATTACTATCTAAGGCCGGTAATAGCAATGATTACTATGCACTTTATCGCTAAGAAATCATCTACTTCAATTAGGATTATTGTATAATAATAACTAAATTAGAAATGAACTTTCTAAAATGAAGTTAAGACTTATGGCCGCAGTTATCTGGAGACTTATTCAAATATAGAAATGTAGTTATTTGTTTTGCCTACGTCTGCCCTGCTCTGCCCTGCTCTGCTCTGCCTTCTGCTCCATTTGAGCAATCTTTATGCAGTTAACGCTTTCCAAAATTAGTTATATATTTGATAAAATTGAAGTTGTTGTTAGTAGTACGTTTAAACAAATGTCTTGAGTTAAAAAAGCCTATTAAAATTTTGTTTAATATTACAATACTAAATTATTTTTTGCTTCGAGCTACCGACGGTTCCTAGCAATCGAGAATCCTATCTAATTAAAGTCGCCTTTACAAGGTCTGCCATGCATCGACTCAGCCGTGAATCTAGATGTTATTCCTCGCTTATTCCTTACCACATGACGTACACATACCATTTTTTAAACAATTGTGTGTTTAACCAGCTTATGACCGACTGTCGATGTTACCGTCGCGTCGCCGTCGGGTTCCGTCGGATCGACGTCGCGTCGCCTTTACCGTACTGAAGTTCAAGTTAATTTAAAATTATTCAAAAAGTCGTTAATTTAATTAAAATGGCTTTGGCTACGGCAACGGCTATATTAACGAGCTGTCAAAGCGTTACTTTACATGTACTTGGATTTGTTTCTAGACTGAGATGTCACTTATTTAACATTTTTGTGATTACACGCTTTACTGTTGTTGTGTTTTTTATCGTTTTAACATTAATAATGTACAATTTTGTTAAGATAAGTTTTTGTTCACAGAAACAAAAGAACAATGTTGTGTTGTTGAACAGTGGGACAACTCAACGAAGCCCCGCAAGTACCCACGCAAGTGTGGATAGCGATCAGCTGTTAAGTAAACATCCTCATTTATAACTGATTGCCAGTCGTTACACTATCTATATAAGCTACATTAATTATACATCTAATACTTACCTACTTATGATTATTACATACGTCCAGACATTTCAGTGGAACATCGCTGCCCTCTCTCAACTTAACTATGCTATACACTCGTGTCTATTATACACGTTACATTTAATTTGGTGGACTTCTGACCGCTAGGTGGGTGCGGATTTTCACAGGAGAAAGAGAGCCGCGGTAAAAGGTTATACGTGGTTTTTAGATGTGCGCGTGTATGTCTGGACGTATAAATAATAAAGTGGGAATAGTAGAGTAGAGTAGAGGAGCAGCGGAGTCGCGTTAGACGTCGCCAGTGGCGGCCGGGGAGCCGGGATCGAGTCGCGACCGGCGGCGGTCCCGCGCCGCGCACAACGGGCCGGAGGGCGAGCGCTGCAGGGATGCGGAGCGCGGCCGCGGCGTCTCCGACTTGGTCTTCTTTGCCTTGTCGCCGCCGGAGGCAGGCTGCTTGCCTTTCAGAGACGACACCGACACGACCACGTCCCGCGATATACCGTCTCGCTCGGTCCTTTTGATCACTTCTCCCGCGTTGTTCAAAAAGAATTTAGGTTTTGCATCCTTGAGGGATTCCTGTCGAAAAGTTTATATATTTTCAATAGTTACTCAATCACGTGCCGACTTTAAACTTACATCATTTTAAGAAAATAATTATGTGATAATAATTAATTCGTAATAAGTATTCGTAAATGACCTTAGATTTAGTAGATTTGGAAGCAGATTCAGTGCTTCCGCGCCACCACGGTCACTGAATGTCACAGAACGACCGGCCGGACTCCTTGGCGGGCGTGGAGTCCTCGCCTTCGGGCGGCGCTTCGCCCTCCGGCTTTGGCGAGCCGCCGCCTGACGCCGCAGCGCCCCTGTTGTACACAAGCCATAAACTATTATAGTTACATTGATACAGCTATCAAATGTTCCGGCATGACAGGCGCGAAGTGGACCATTCTACCCTTCCTCGTTTCTCGTTCCGAATAAACCTGATCACCTCACACCTTCTCTTAGGAACGCGGAAGATAGAAAAAGCAGATATACCTATGCTTTTATGTTTATTTATAATACCATTAAAGTGAGACAGTGTACATATCTGTAGATCGAACAGGTTACTGTACAGGCAGCCAGTGGTGTATGTGAACAGTGTTCACTTCGCTATACGAGTAAAAGCGATTTCGAGTGGACGCTTAAAAAATATAAGGATAGAAGGATCATAATAGAGTAGAGTGGAGTGGGAGGCGTAACGTAGACTAGAGTTTAGTATAGATGGCAAGAGACTGACGGCATATCGATCCTGATGGTGTTGCCGGCCTGTTGGCTGCGCATGGCCAACGTGGACAGCATGGGCGGCCGCTGCGGCTTATTGCCCAGCAGCCGCTCCACCTGCGTCATCACCGTTGGCGTCAGCTGGGGCACTATCTGCACACACACACACACACGCTAGCGCTAAGTGTATCTAACAAAGTGTGATCATTCACAATTTTTTTCCAATTTACATATACATGTAAGCCTCGCGTCGCCCGGCTCCCCAAAGATATATGAATGTCTGATCTGTTTTCTCTTATACAACTAGAACCGTACCCGGTAATGTCGCGTCTATTAGTAAAGATCCATTTATCAGCTAAGCTTGTCGCTTGTGATTCTGATATCTTCTAAACTGTTATTAATATTTACCAGCTTTTTTTTTAACTTATTGTATATTTTGTACAAATCTTGTTACATAACAACGTTGTAACGTCCACTTAAAAAAATAATTAACATCCCAATAATGCATAGATAGAAGTGGAAATTGAGTTTTTTTAATACCAGTTGTTTAAAAATAATTTACTACTGGACATTACTTACTTGCAGAGCGTGAATATGGTGTCTGAAATGGTCGACGCTGGTGGCGCCGAGCAGCACGCAGTTAACCGCCTCGTTCTTGAGGCACCACGCCACCGCCAGTTGGCTCATCGTGCAGTCTGACAAGGTTAAGCTCTCCTTAGTCGCTAGACGCACAATGCAAGTGCTGGACACTAGTCCAGCAGTGCAACTCATTTCGCACTTAATCAGCAAAATAATATACATTCCCGCGTTATTCCGTGCGCCACAAGGATAGAGGGAGATTACGGATACCGATTCGGCACGATCCTGTCACATGCAATCACATGTCTTCTTTTTCTACATGCACATATTTAACGCATATTCAGCATACCAGCACACGACATTATGTAGCCTGTGTGGACCCTCACACTCCCCCTAACCCATAACGTGGTCCGATCACATTGACCGATGTGTAGAGGTAACAAGGTATTATAATAATAAGTAGACGGGGACGCACTCATGGTGTTGGCGAGGTTGTGGAGAGCGCGCAGCTTGTCGCCGTAAGTGCGCGGAGCCTCGCCCGCCGGCTCCCTGCCGTCCGCACCGCCAATCGCCGTATGCTGACATTTATACCATATATTATACATTAAAATGTTTTCCACTACTACGACTTCTGATGAAGTTCTGATAACTTATTATTTATTATGTCGCTCTACAAATTATTTTTAAGACTGATAAGTAAAAATGAGAAGGCTAAGTACTTCTGTAAGAGCTAGATTCTCTTCGCACCAGCTGAAGGTACTAGACTTGCGGTTGAATCTGGACTTTGCGAAGAGGCCGACGCAGTCGTCGCGCCCGACCCGGCTGCCTGTAGTGATGGGAGACCACACCATCATGCCTGCCATCGTTACAAATTGCGCATTATTTACATTGTGTACGAGTTATTAGTAACCAAAATGATTCTTTTTTTTTATTATTTCCCGATGACAATGTATTTTTTTTATATGCAGTATCATTGTCAATCCAAGATGGACCGTCACAAAATGGCAGGCGACATATTTTTGCATAACCCCCCAAGAACTATGAATAAATGCAAGATAAGACTAATGGAAAACATTGTAGGCAATTTAAAAAATATATTTAAATATCTTGTTAAAATAAGTAATTAACTATAATATATATGTATATATATACTGGTCTTATGTATATACGTATATATGGGGCTGAGGGTAGGTGTAACACGGGATGTGGGCACGGGATGAGCACAACAGACTCACCGACGCCGATCTTGTGGTATAACTCAGGCATGTACAGCTCCGGCTTGTCCCTGCAGAACATGTTGTACTCGGTCTGCTCCACGATGGGCGTGATACAGTTGGCGTGCTTGCAGTTCGTGTACGCTTCCATTATCTGCGCCAGGAGCACGACACACTTATGGATATTGATATTCTGCTGGTGTCTGGTGTCACCACTACCACCATTACCACCATCTAACAACTGCCTTATGCACAATTTATTCTTTTTCGCGAGAGCAAATAGTTATAATGATAGGAATAAGAGACGATCGCAATAATAATATGACGATATTTTATAAATATTAAGATAATCATTCGAAGAATACGACATATTGACGCGAGCGACCACCATCGAAAGTGTAAACAATAAATAGATGCACAAAGTAAATGATGGTAATTTCCATGAACATTGCAACAGCGCGATTGATCACACACACAGTCAGGCAAACCCAGTAAAAGCAGTAATATCTACTGACAATCAGATTGTCACATATATAGGAAAACGTAGAATAAAAATATAAAACAAGTTGGCACAGCTTAGGACGGAGCACTCGAGCCGTTCCAAAGCGGGTGAAGCTAATCTCGTAGTCATCATCATCATCATCATCATCATCATCTTCTCAGTACAATACCTACCGTAACCAAAATGTAATAATGTATATTTGTATAAAATACCTCGGAGGGAGACCAGCGAGCAGTGCCCCAGTACATGACCCAGCCTTGGTTGATTACATGGTTCATGGCTCGCACTAGCTCTGCACAAACAAAGGCACAACAAACAATAAATAGGTCATTCTAATCACATCTGTGAATTTTAAAAATAATGTTTATGAAATAGAAAATGTGTCTTTTTTAAATATTGCTCCTGTGTATGATGTAGAAAAAAGAAAGCAATATTTAAGTAAAATGAGTACCTGACATCGGGCAGACAGGGTCCGCTTTGTGCAATAAAACCACATCAATGTATTCTGTTTGAAGGCGGCTGAGGGACGCCTTAACGCTCTCGACGATGTGCCGTCGCGACAAGCCGCGCTCGTCCGAACTAAAATAAGTTCAAAACGGTTAGACTGAAACCTAATACCTATGTAGTAAATTACGATCAAAGACATGTACCGCGCCACGGCGACAGAAGCTGGGAGCTGCATACTCGTATAAGACAGCACAGTTAGTAAATACCATTGATAGAAGCACCTACGATACTCACTTGGTACTCCAGTATATTTTAGTTATTACGATGACACTGGTTCTCCTCACGTTGTTCTTTTTGAGGATTCTTCCTAATTCGGCCTCGCCTTTAGCTAAAAGTAACGATAGTTTAATATGTTGTGGAAGAAAAATCAACACATATTAAATTAACATGGAATGAAATAAATGAACATGAACCTGGCATGTTGTGTAACTATGGGCTTTCGGTATCTATAACCGCTAAAGTGTACGTCTATTTAGATGTATATATGTTCAAATATAGAAAAAGTACATTGGATTTCGTGACCCAACTTCTGAATCACATTGATAGCATGAGGCATTTGATAACTGTCGATAGTACATTGCCATGTCTTACCGTTATGCGCCTCCGACAAATCAAAAAGGTTGATGCCGTTCTCTAGCGCGGCGGTGACGATGTCCTCGGTGGTATCCTCATTGATGCTGCTCCACAATCCGAGGCCAATGTTGGGGACGCGGAGGCCTGACTTGCCAAGGTTCCTGTAGCGCAGCCCGGCCGTCACCGCCGAAGGCAGGTTCGCCGGGCTGTGACTTGCCATGTACGTCGACATCTTTCTGGGTTCTGACAATTCTAAAACTATACAAATGAAAACTCATATATTTGTATACTGATCAAATATACATACATATAATATGTATATACAGGTTGTTGAGGTGTGGCCTGAACATTTACTGTACGAGGCAGAAAACATCCAAGTGGTTACATATTACTAAATAAGTGAACTGACTGCTACCAATCATCATCATCAGCTCACTATATGTCCCCACTGCGGGGCTCGGGGCCTACCCTAAGTTTGGGGGGGGACTAGGCCGTAGTCAACCATGCTAGCCCACTGCGGGTTGGTTGACTTCACGCGTATCTTTGAATTTGTTCGCAGATGTGTGCAAGTTACATGACGTTTTTTTTTTCTTCACCGCAAACGGCGGTTAAATTATGTACATATAAAAATTAAAAACCATATTGGTACAAGGCGAGATACGAACCCAGGACCTGCAGATTACAAGTCAAGTGCTAAAACTCCTGAATCACCGATGCTCGACGATGACGACATAAATCCGTTTCCTATAGATCCCCTCTTTCCATTCACTCCCTGAATCTTTGACGCCTGACTTCTATGAGGTCGTGGTAAAGCACCGGTCAAACGGGTCATTGATGCAGCGGCTAATGTAGCGGTTTACTCTACCACTGTAGTGTATCTTAGATATATTAATAATGCCCCACGTGTTCTACCGCATGCCATATATATACCAGCGTTAGCATCAACGTGTAAAGCTAAAAAAATATATTATGCACTTGCCTTGATCTAGCATTTGCTGTGAATTAGAACTGAAATCATCCATACAATCCAGCGAGGCAATGGGGGCGCGGCATCTGTATGACAAGCAACAATAGCGGTTAACAATGTCGACACCACTCACCAAGTATGTAGTTACAAGTCTAATTTCACCTAGCATCACTCACATGCCTAGCATAGGACCTAATCTTAAATCAATTAATTGCGTCAATCTCCCGTCCGTCATGAAAAATATCAGCTATAAGGTGCAACAAACGAACTTGGCTATCGCAACCAAACGCGACGTAGGTGTACATCTATATGATTAGTACATACTTACAAACACCTACCCTATTCAATAATATTTGATTTATATCTAAGATACATCAAATACGTTTTGTTGATTTGTGTTGATTAGATTACATGACTATAATAAAATACAACCAGCCGATGGCTGTACATTGATAAATAAAAGGATTGTGTGTGCGTGTGCGTGTGTGTGTGACACACACAAGTGTCCCGAAAAAGTGAAAACACTAATTAACATTTTTCTTAATTTGATTATGATCTGTCAAAATTAAGTTAAAAATTAATCTTACACAATTAAAAATTATCAAAACCTGCGTTAAACTAACGTATCTCATGTCATCATACTTACTTATATCATACTAATATTAGAAATGCGAAAGTTTAAATGGATGGATGTTTGTTAGAGTTTGTAGCCTAAACGGCTGAACATATTTCAATTAAATTTGGTAAAGATGTAAAGGATTGTTTTGAAGAACACATAGGCTACCCACTTTTGTTTTTTTTAATTCCACGCGGACGGAGTCGCGGGCGAAAGCTAGTGTCAAAAAAATTTGGCGCAAATGCAACATCCACGACCATATTTTGCTTTCAAACAAACAGTATTATTTACACCCAAATGTGATAAAAATCTATAAGTAACTAAGTGTAATATTATAGTACCCTTGTTCAGCGCCAGTTCAGTATCAGTATTAGTGTAAATTTTAACAAGATAACAAAAATCTTGTAAATATTTAAGTAGTATCCAATAAAAAATTACAACGATCGTACAAGCGGTTCCAAAAATTGGATCTACTAAATTATAATATGTTGTTTACAAAAAATCCACAATTTGAATATGAAAGCTGTTTACGTCTTTTGAGGTAGTTGGAAAATGTAAAATTATTTAGTTTTACACTTCAAGGACCTCTAGCGCAACTTTGGACAGAGATAACCAAGTTGACATATATTTGACCAAAGAATCTGTGAAGTTCCTTAGTACACGTTTTATTTTCGGTCATCGTTTATATGTATCATATATATTATACTTATATAGGTACATATGCTTGTGGGAAAAGCAAATCTTAACAGTCGTTTTCTGAAAATAACTTATGGATAAACTTCAACGGTCTTCGCGAATCTGACATACTCTTCAGAATTTGAGAAATAATAACCAGAGTTGCGCATGCGCGCCAGCCGCCATTTTCATTCGGAACGTCTGCTACGCTACATAAGAGTACCGCAGTGTTACGCAATATCCCAGAAAATGAAGCGATTAAGCCCTGTTTGAAGACTATAATACAATATATTATAATACATGCATTTTGCTAATTAAATGTTAGTTTCTTGTCGCGCGTAATCCCAAAATAATTAGACGTTGCTTCCAGTATCTATCAAAACTTTCACATCAATTCCATCAATCTTAATAACTCTGTAAGGTACTATTCTAATTGTTAACATCATTCCGAATTTCCAAACGCTTTCTTGCGCTCTGCATCTGAAACACTTTATTCCATTGGATCGCCACAATTAAAGCACCTTTTCTTTCTATTGTGCATATACCCAGTTGTATGTTGTGTCGTAAAGCCAGTTATCAACTTCGGCGCCACTTGTTGACTCTCACGTTGTTTAGTCTTCTTTTCAATTTCTGCAAACACATCTATCTTATTTCTAAACTCTTTTATGTTCGTACTTATTGCTATATCCCGTATACCAAAATGAACGTATTCAAAGAATGCTTCATCTTCTATTGTAGTTCAGGCAAGCATCGCTAGTTCTTTTGTGTGTAGAGAATATTACTGATGACACTTATTGATGAACATGAATCAACATTCTTCGCGAATCTGATAGAACCTCCAAAATTTGATAAATAATCGGCCGAGGGTTACCATTTAAACAAATATTAAATTACTATTTTCCC
>LD688966.1:122076-134032 GCA_003118335.3 Papilio memnon
GACGCCCCCGCTGCACCCGCCGAGGCCCCCGTCGCACCCGCCGCGCCCCCCGTCGCCTCACAGTAAGTCTACTTTACGTTCTTCATCGAACTACTTCGCCCCTTTGCTTATATGAAGAAGACTGCAATCGAGGGAGCGTCATCTGTCGATTGTAAACCGACCGGTCGCTAGGACCGAATGTGTCTCAGATGCGTCGGCTTTTTAACCCAGCTACTCATTTATAAAATGTTATTGAGTATGACTTGTTTACCAGTTCTGCGTCGGCGACACGATCCGGCCGCGGGCGCGTCAGCCGCTCCCAGAGCGCCAACAAGCGCGCCTCCAAGACCGCCGCCTCGCCTGCCGCCGCGACAGCCGCCTCCTCCGCCACAACCAGTGGTCAGTCTTCATTTGACGCCTCTATTATTCGAAAGCATAATAAACAACTAACATAATGCATTTACATCACCAGGGAAATTACATCACATTGATAAAAGAAAAGTTACTTAAGTTGGAAAAAAATCATTTAATGCAATGCTTTTCTCCTTTTGAACCAACTACATTCAGTAAGAGTTGCTACATTTGTGTGTAAAATGCTTCGAACGTTAATTTCAGGGAGATCGCGCGGAACGCGCTCGTTCAGTGCTAATAAGAAGCCAAAAACGAAGAGCTCGTACGGCGGAGACAAGGACGACCCCTTTAAAATGACCAAGAAGTTCGGCTCCTTGTCGGATCGTCTACAGCTCATAGACACCACCCCCACCGGGGAGGACCCCTACCAGCTGGGGGAGGCCGACATGAGGGAGCAGTCCCCCATTCCTAAGCTGATGCTGCAGAAGTCAAGCCTCAGCAGAAGGAAGATGGGCACTGCGAAGAGTACCGCAACGGCCTCCAGCACCGTCACCGGCACTAGCACCGACTCCGGCATAGCCAATAGCTCTGGTACTGACGTGGCCACCGGCTCTGGCACTGGTTCAGCAACCGGCACTGACATAGGCATGGCCACTAGCTCCGGCATCGGCGCGGCCACTAGCTCCGACATCGCCGTGGCGACCGACTCCGGTATGCCCACTAGTTCCAATTTCGGCTTGGCGAGCGTCTCCGGCATAGGCATGGCCACCGGCTCCGGCATCGCCAGTAGTACAAACTTCGGTCCGGCCAGCGCTTCCGGCATCGGCAGGGACACCGGCATGGGTGTGGCCAGCGGATCCGGCGTCGGCAGGGCCACTAGTATCGGCAGGGACACCGGTAAGGGTGTGGCCAGCGGATCCAGCATCGGTAGGGCCACCGGCACCGGCAGGGCCACCGGCATGCGTGTGGCCAGCGGCTCCGGCATCGACAGGGCCGCCGGTATTGGCAGGGACACCGGTATGGGTGTGGCCAGCGGCTCCGGCATCGGCAGGGCCACCAGCTTTGGCATGGCCACTAATTTCGGTTTCGGCGTAGCTAGCGGCTCCGGCGTGTCCTCTAGCTCCGGCATCGGCCGGGCCACCGGCGTCGGCACTGGCTTTGGCTTCGGAATACCCATGCCGGGTGCCAGCACCGGCACTTTTACTGGCATGGGCAGCGGCATGGGTGCTGGACCGAGCGCTGGACCGAGCGCCGGACCGAGCAACGAGAAGAGAACGACAATTTATGACACACCCAGCTCCAACGACATGTCGATGTCCAATCTGAGGTCGAACAGGTAACGGTTTGTTTAAAGTAAATCTCAAATAATCGTAGGCGCAGTAGGCGTCTCGTCGACTCAACAATTATTTAATACGAGCTACCAACAGTGGTAGAGCCCGCTTTAACATCTTAGCACGAATGGGTTGGCTCGCCCCCCGCAATACCACGACCACACAGAAGACAGACGTGAAGCCGGAGCAATTCCGCGTTTCGTCTAATGAGTGGTGCAGGAGGCCCGTTTTAGTCCCTTTCCCGTTCCACCCTATTCTTATAAGGAAAGGATTGGATGGGAAAGTGAATTTGACGGTGGAGGAGACGCATAGGAAGGGGAAATATCCTCTTTATGTGCGTCTCCTCCTCCGTTGATTTAGGGTAGGCAACGCATCTGCAATTGCGGATGTCTATGGGCAGCGGTCGCTTCGCCATTTCGGCGGATTTAGGTGGCCGCTTGCTCGTTTGCCACATTATCGTATATAAAAAAAAACTGTTGCCCGCAAACTTCGTTAGCGCAAAACATTCCCTTGTGCATCTGTCTTTTAACGCCAGTGGTGGAAAAATTGAGAAGCAAAAGGTTAGCGTGGTATGGACATGTTATGCGACGAGACGATGGGGACATAAACCAGAAAGTGTTAAGAATGAATGTGGATGGCTACAAAGGAAGAGGAAGACCGAAGAAAGTATAGATGGATTGTGTGAAAGAGGATATGCTTAAGAAGGGAGTGGATTCAGATATGACGGCTGGTAGAAATGTATGGAAGAGTAGCACATACTGTGCCGGCCCCCCGTAAGGGATAAGGGCAAGTTGATGATGTGCATTTGTCTTTTAACAGCTACATTCCAGTCAAAGTCCCGTCTAAATCGGGCCCCCCTTCCAGAGATAGCGGCCTGGTCGCCAATTTGATAGTGCGGAATTAAAAAAAGTAGCCTATAATATACCCGTCTATTTCAGCTACCCTTCGGTAAAAGTCCGATCGAAATCAGCCCAGCCGTTTCGCAGATTAGCCGGAACTAACGCGGCTTGCGGGCAGACAGACAGACAAAAAAAATTTACAAACAGTATCCGTTTGATGGCCGACTGACAAATTACTAATTTAAATGGTCGTTAAAAGCGTAGACATGTCGATTACAAACTGTATGTTAAATATCATATTTTTACCATTGTAATCGCTCAGCTGTAAATCTACCATATGAATAAACTAGCTCTCGCCCGCATCTTCATCCTCGTAAAATTAAAAAAATACATAAGTAAGTAGCCTATGTTGTACTGACCGCAGGAATGGAGGGTCCCCTTACCCCCGAGGTTCCTACACCTTAAGGAAGAGTTAAGAAAACTCAAGTGGTAGCAAAATATGTTTATTCGCACAGCGGTAGGCACATACATGTAGTGATGTAATGTATCGTTTCCAGGTACAGCCTCCGTAGTCCCATCCCGTATGCGAACATAACGGAGCAGCCGCCGAGGACTCTGATGATGGAAGACCCTGAGACGGAGTCGGAGGGCGCGTGGCAGCCGGACGACGACATCGGCTGGCAAAGCCTTGACGACATACGTTACCTCAATTCGAGGGCTGATTTCGTCGCCAATAATTTGGCAGTGATGGACTTCCAGCATATTTTCGCTTTCGCGGACGATCCGAGGCTGGCGGACGATTTGAGACCGGTGTACGATCCGAGGCCGGTGTACGATCCGAGACCGATGTACGATACGAGGCCGGCGAACGATTCGAGGCCGGTGTACGATCCGAGGTCGGTGTACGATCCGAGGCCGGTTTACGATCCGAGGCCGATGTACGATCCGAGGCCGGCGGACGACTCTAGGCCGGTGTACGATCCGAGACCAGCGGACGATCCGAGGCCGGCGGACGAAGGCGGCGAGACAAACCCGACGCCGCCGCCGAAGAAGAGACGAAGAAAGAATGGCGGCGGCGACCGGAGTGCACCGGCGTCGTCAGCGTCGTCTGCTCGGACCGGGGCCGTTAACGCTCCGCACTCCGAGAAGAGAAGGGGAAGAAAAGCCGCCGGAACCGCCGCCGACTCATCCTCAAAGCGAAGCAACGCCGCGAGGAAAAGGAAGATCCCGGCCACCGTCACATCGGCCACCGTCGCTTCAGCCGCCGCCGCCGAGAGCTCCGGAACGGCGACGGGGAGGACTTCTCCTGCCGCTGCACCTTCGCCCGTTCCGGTCGACTCGACCGACCCGAATCCTGAGAGCTCCCCGCCAGTTCGACCGAAGAAAAGGGGAAGGCGGGCGAGCGTATCCGGTTCAACGTTGGGAGATTCGGCGATAAACCCGAACGACCGCAGCTGCACGGACCGTTCATCGTCATCTATTCAAAAGACGAAAAAGAGAAAGAGTGCCAGTGGATCATCGGAGCCATCGGAGGCGCCTCAGTCAGCTGGCGGCGAACCGAGGCCCTCGTCGACGACATCCAAAAGGGGAAGGAGAAAGCCCCGGAATAGGACTGCGTCTTCTACTGATGAAATGCCGCTGGAGGCGTACAGCTCCACACTTTACCCCTTGCCCCCGGACGCGGACATAGATGATGACTGGTCTCACAGTGATAACATCAATTTATCAATGTCGTTATATTCGAGACGAGAAGGCGAAGATGCGGCTGAGTCTTCGCCGACGACACCCAAGAGAAGCGAGGGCAGACGCCCCCAAAGAGGGAATACGACAACCGATAACTCGTCGGCAGATGTCTACAGCTCGATAAACCGTTCATGTTCATTGCCTTTGTACGATGAGGCCCCGATGGAATATTCGGCAGTGTCGGGTACCATGACCAACTCCTCGCAATCGGCACCCAGGAGGAGAACGGGAAGGCCGCGAAGTAGGAACACCTCGACGACCAGAGAGTTGCCATTCAGCTATTCGTCGCCCCCGTATAATGAGGCTTTAGATTCGCCAGCACCGTCGTATTCTGCTGATTCCGGGGGCGTAGCGAAGTCCTCGCGGTCAAAATCCAGGAAGAGAAGGCATGACACGCGAAGTGGGACCACATCATCGACCAGTCGATTATCATCCAACTTTTCGTCGCCTCCGTATAGTGATGCTTTAGACCCGCCGACGTCCGGTACAGTAGCGAAGTCCTCGCGGGCGACGCCTAAGAAGAGAGCGGGCAACCCGCGTAGAACGGCCACGACGACTACCGATGAGTTGCCATTAAACTTTTCGTTGCCTCCGTATAGCGAGGCTATAGAGTCGACGGCACCGGCGTATTCGGCGGATGCCGGCGGCTCGGCAAGGGCCTCGCGGAAGACCTCCAACAAGAGAGGAGGCAGGCCTCGAAGTAGGACCACATCGACGACGACCGGTCAATTGCCGACAGAAGCCTACAGCCCTGTGAGGAGCAGCTCTACAAACTACTCTATGCCTTTAGGTCCTGAAGTTCAAAATGAATGGAGATATTATAGTAGCTCTCTAAATATATCGGAACCGCTAACTTCGGCTGAATCCGTACGTGAGACAAAGCCCTCGCCGACACCTAAAAGGGGAAGGAGAAGGCCCCAAAGTAGGACCACGTCTGCTACCGAGGAAGGAATATATGACGCGTACAGCCCTGTTAGAGACAGCTCTACACATTACCCGTTCCCCCAAGACACGGACGGAAGAGATAACTGGTCGTACAGAGACGATATTAATTTATCAATGTCGTTATATTCAAGACAAGAAGGCAATGAAGATGCAGTGAAGGCCTTGCCGACGACCCCCAAGAAGAACAAGGGCAGAACCCGAAGCCGGAATACTTCGACAAGTAATGAGATGCCCCTGGCTAGTGAGACTTTTGAGTTGGGCACGGAGTGGCCGGCTGGGGACGCTGGGGCTGCTAGTGCCGCTGGTGCCGCTGTGGCTGCTGGTGCCGCTGAAGCTACGGGGGCGGTGACTGCGGCACGCTCGCAGCATGCGACGCCCAGGAAAGGACGCGGCCGGCCGCCCACCGGACCCTCGCTACACGTGAGTACTACTCCTTACATCACTGTTACGTTATAAGAACGATCCCGACAACCGAATCAATTTTTTTCAAATTCAATGGAACATTTTTAAAACTTTTGATTCGGTTGTCTTTTTTTTTTTTCATTTTAAAACTGCCATAAAATCCTTTTTTTATTCACTTTTACCGGGGGCTTTGTCGCGAAGCGACGATAACGCCCCATAAATCTAAAACTACCAAAACTCAGTTCTCTAACTACATACTAAAACAGATGTCGGCCTCGTCCGTAGACGGGAAAGCCTGGATAGTGTTTAAGTGACCGACATTACATCCATAAACATTAAAATAATTAAGCCTAAAACGTTTTGTTTTGTTTTTGTAGCTTTAGGATTGACTCTAAAATACTGTAGGATAAAACTTTATCATTGTTGAGTAAAAAAAATAATGACTACATATTTATGATCGTATATCTTTTCTGGTGATTAAAAAAAGACCTGTATATGTAGATCTGTCGGAATGACGAACGGCGCACAATGGGCTAAAATCTCGGCTTACGTATACATTTCACGCCAAGCGGGCAACGAAATCAAAGTTAGATTCCCGATTTTGTTAATTTTTAGCCACTAGTTGTTCGCGTGCGGCTTCATCCCCGTGAAATTATAATATAAAAAAAACATTTCATTGTTTACCTAAATTTGTCGAATTATCAATTGCAAATGTCAAAATGACGTGACACGATGACAAACCATGACAACCTTGCTTCCTTGATGTTAGCAGCAACTTATGGTCTCTTTCCCACGTTAGTACTCTAAAAAAGTGATGTTGGTAGCATATCCACATTCGTGCTACCACTCATTTGGTAAGTTGATGGATACTGAGATCGAACATGTGATTTGTCACTGTCTCCAGTTGGTATAACTTAGCTATTACTGGCTAATGTTAAAATTCACCGGAGCTCGGGTTTTTACAGTAACATACCGATACTTTTATGTCGCTTTCCTTGTAGGATTACGAGATGAGCCTGATGTTGGGAAGCTCAGTGCGCGGCCGCGGTGGCCGCGGAGGGCGTGGGGGGCGCGGCGCGCGCGGCCGCCAGCGCGCACATTCCACCACCGTGCTGGCCAACTTGTACGAGACTCCTCCTCGCGACCACAAGGGTACGTACCCCCTACCTTTTCTTTCGCAGCCCCCAAGACTCGCGCGGCGCCACGCGGCCCCACGTGGCCCCACGTGGCCTCACGTGGCGCCAAGCGGACTGCGCGCGATGAGCGCACCATTGCGAGATGCGTTTATTTCTTATACTAAGTGCTGAGCCAACAATTTTAAATGTCCACGTGATTATGAATTTTGCCACAGAAACGCGACTGTTTTTTTTTCGTCTAATGCATTTAGGAAACCATGAAACACGTACAGAGACTTCAATTTATACTCATTCCACCCGTTACACTTCACTCCCTCTCTCCTTCTATCCCCATGCAAACGAAAGAAACGGCTGCCTCTCGGAATGTAGGACGCGAGTTGGTAGATGATAGCTTACGATCGGTCGTTGTATTTGTATCGATCGCTTGCGCATGTGTGTTGTGTTTACTTTGATCCGTGTCGTTCGCTTATCTCCTGTGCTGAGACATAGCGTGTACATACTCACTATGGACGTGGTTGACAGCGCGGCGCGACCGGGCGGCGCCGGCGCCTTGCAAGACGACCCGCAAGCCGTACCACACGGAGCTCGGCAACCCCGACCTGCCGTGGACGCTCTCCCCCGAGGAGGAAGCGGCGCCCCGCGCCCTCCGCGCGCCCCACGCGCCTCGCGCCCTCCTCGCGCCCCGCACCGCCCGCGCGCCCCTCGCGCCCCGTGTGCCCCTCGCGCCCCGTGCGCACCGCGCGCCCCGCGCCTCCAAGCAATCCCTCATCGAGGTAACGTCCCTCAGCTACCCCGCAAAGCAGTTAGCCCTTGATACACAAGATAGCGCCGCCCCCTACCCCTTTCCTCCCTCCCCGCGGACGCCCTGGCCAAACGCATCGGTATGCGTAAGTGCTCGTATTTAATAAGACAAACAGATTGCAAAACAAAGGGCGTCTCCTAACACAAAGGAGCTGCTGGAAGCCGGGCGAGGGCAGGTTTAGGACAATTTCCGCCGCCGCGCAATGTCGCACCGAGCGAATCTCAACCCATAGCCACCGATCGCCACAAACGAACCGTGGACATTGATGAGGAAACTTTAAGAAAGCAAATCCATGTTTGTTTACATTTATTTATATGAGTAGTGGCCGTGGTGGCCACCTGCCTGTCTGTCTCCGCCGACGCGATTCGGTCGCCGCATGACAACTGCTGCAACATACACGACATCGACATCAACATCGACACCACCGATCAAAGTACAAGAACCCGGATAAAATGATCTATGATATGTTGTTACAGTACACAACATTAAGTATTTATGCGTGTATATGTGTTTGTGCACTAGTAGAAGATGCGGCAAATTGCCAACAGACTGTAGCTTGTGTCATTGACCGCTTAGCTTGGTATTTAGAAACACAATTTCAATACAAATATATTCGAAGCTCTTAACTATCAAAATATAATTCTATTGGTTATTTTGCAATATCGAAAACTCTACTCATTCGAATAACAACTTGGGTGAAAAGCTGGAATATATTTGTCAATGTATATTTCACGTTTAAGCTAAGTTTGCGAACGCTCGCAAAACTGGATATGTGTGTAGTTAGTCTGTGGTAGTGAGTAGCCGCGTCAAGGAGAGACAGCTGTTTATGTAACACCATTATCCCCTCCGTTTTAAATTATACATTAATGATTCATTGAAGAGAGTAATCTCTTTATATCCCTCTCCCTCTCTCTCCCTCTCTCTTCCCCTCTCTAAACACATACATACGGGACAAAATAACGAGAAGATGATTTGAACGACATTATTATGATTTAACCTAACACACCCTAACCAAGTTTCTTAGTATAGGCGTATTGTTCGTATTGTTCGGTTCTATTGGGCTGTATTAAACTTAATCCAGTACACATTGTTTACAAATGTCCGTTTATTTTATTTTTATTTAATCATTAAAAAGCGTAGAAAATAACAATACTTTAGATTATAGTATCGCCAACAAAGGTATTTGTGTTGTAGAAAAGCAGAAAAGCTTCTTCTGCGTCTTGTATGTTTCCGCTGCTCATAGACATTCTAATTTCAATCAACACGCTCCTTCGCCAAATTCAATTGCTCTTCCTATCCCTTCTTTATACGAAAAGTATTGGAAGGGGAAAAGTGCTAATAAGTGCTAATACTAGGCCCCGGCACAACGCTCATCATTAATGTTCAAATTAAAATACGTCAATCTCTAGAACTTCGCTTAGGTTTAGTTAAAAATTCGATAAATAGCAGGTGGTATTCTTTCGAAATGATGGCATCGTGTAATTGCTAAGGCTTCATAATAGATACTAACTAAAATGACTAGGTTTTACATGACGTCTAACACATTTATGTAGGAGAAGCGAGACTCGGCACTTTATAGCTATATAATGTACTATCTATACACTATACTAATATAATAAAGCGTAAACACACACTTCTTTGTTGCCTAAGATGTCAGCAATTACAGCGTATTTTTGAATAATACTTTTTTTAATAAAAAGCCCTACACTTACGTCACGCTTTAGGCTATATATTTTCACGTCATTAAACTTAAGGGGTAAATATTTTGGATAAAAACAAATGTGAGAAAGAGGCCATAAGTTGCTGCCAACATCAAGGAAAAAAGATTGCCATGGTTTGTCATCATGTCACGTCATTTTGAAATTTGCAATTGAGAATTTGACAAATGTATCACTTCACTTCATCACTTCCACCTACCGTGTGTCTTCTGTGTGGTCGTGGTATTTCACACGAGTCGGCGTATTCGTGGAAAAGATGTTCCAAGCTCTACTACTGTTATTTCATTTATTTTAAGAAAAGATTTCCTTTTTTATTTAATTTTTGTGTAGCGCTGTGTTTGCGTGCCAGCGGCCCCTCTTTGGACAAAGATGAGTTTTCGGAGAATTCTGAATGCGCTTTATTGTATGACTTTGAAATATCTACTTATTAAAATTTGTCAATTTAGTCACCCTCGTTGACAGATGTATTTTGATTTTCTTTTTGCGTAATTTTTGTAGGTCGCTTTTACATACATTAATAACAAAAAACTAAACAGTTATTAAAAGGGGAAGATAAGTGAGTATACTCGTACCTTACAGTTACTTACTTCCGTATAAAGATTCTATCTGGAATTGATTTGTCAAGTTGCTAAGAAATGGTGAAGTCATGTAGCAACAACGCAGAAGTCTTGTTGTAGGACTAATGCACACGTTATAGCGTTGATGTTAACTATAATATGCCGGGCGTACGCAGGTGCCTCGGTGGAGGGAGAAGAGGTACGCGATCCTGGCGTCGACGGAGGGGACAGAGCAGGTGGATGACCGGGAGCGGGAGCGGCGCCATAAGAAGCTGGAGGCGGAGGAGAAGCGGCAGCAGAGGTGAGCAGAGCGGCGCCCGGCGCCCGGTGCCAGGCGTCCGAGGCCCCGCGCTCCGCGGAGTTCACACTTGTGCCGTGCGGCAGGTGGTACGTGCGGCGGCTGCGCGAGGAGCGACACACGCAGCACCTGCGGCGGCGAGAGCGCGCGCGCAGCGGCGCTCCGCCCCCGCCCTCGGTGCCCCGCGCGCCTCCCGCCTCGCTGCTGCACCCGGCGCCGCACGACGCCCTCTACATCGAGCTCACCGACCGGCTGCCCGTCGCCGCCTTCGGGGGGCCGCTGCCCGACCTGCCGCCTAAGTCGGTACCGCCCGCACCTCGCGCACACATTGTACATGCGTATTCATACATGTCTCTTGTTCATTTCAGACCCTTCATGCTTAAATGGATGAAAATATCAAAAGCGTTGAAGCGGTTGAAGAGATCTCAAACGTTGCAATAAAACGCGGCGGCGGCGGCTCGTCTGGCCGCGCCCCCCTGCCTGTGTCGCTGTGCCCGCCTCTGCGCCCGCCACGGTCGCCTCGGACCTCAGTGAGGACGCAGTGTTGTGTTGTATTGTGTTGTGTGTGTGCTCTCGGCTCGCCGCGCCCACACCGGGCCCACACCGCGCCATCAACGCAACATTGCCTATGGACTAAGTAGAATAGACAATATTGTTTTTTTCGAGATTTAGGATAAAGTAATCCGTTGATCGTGGTGCACTCAGGTCCTTGCTTTTCACACTTAGACCTCCCTTGCAATAGAATAAGTGCCGACGCCTGCCCGCAGCAGTGTCGCCATCGGCAGTAGAATCCTCTCTGTATCACAGCACTCCCTCATCCCTCATACACTTATAATTTTACTTGTCACTTTTATTTCATAATATATCTTTTGATTACTTTTTTGTTACTTTGCCAATTATTAAAATGAATATTAGAATAAGGCGTAGTATTCCAGAAGTTCAAGTCTTACGTACACTTGTAGAGGCTGCTGTTTGTCTGTATGCATTATAGATAGCGTGTTATAGTAGATATGTTAAAACAGTGTTTGTGTAAACTGTCTTTATAAGAATGACATACTTTTAGTATTTAAGAGACCGCCGTATGTTGGCGTTCCCAGTGTTATATAAATCAACTTTATTCAACGTTCAACAAACTAATAAAAATGTGTCCATCGCTTCTTGTGCATGGTCATAAAACATAAATTATGGAATTACGCAAACGTTATAATTAGGCTTGTTACAAATATTCGGTTACTATTCGGTATTGTGCCTATTCGGCTGCATTTGTTCTATTTAGCTTAGTATCGAAGTAATATATTTTGTAGTTTTTAGGGAGATATTAGGTGAAATTCGTGAAAAAAAAGCGATTTATTATGTATATATTCATATTTTCATTCCTCTTATAGTTATTAAAGTAGTCATGCATTTAAATTGTTATTATAATCAAAAGAAGAAGAAGAGGGAACTTAGTGCAGAAAGACAATTTTTTCTGCATTTTAGGAAGTATTTACTTCAATGTTTTTCGAAGACCATCCGCGAGGCGGTATCCGGCGGTGAGTAAATTAGTGCGAACGAGTGCTAAACATTTCGTCTGTACAAGTTTTGGCGTTAAAATCCTACCGACTATTGGGTTAATCGGTGAGAGCGCTCGCCGAATATACTATTAATTGCAAGCCTAGTTATAAATAGCGCTATTAATGTGCAGTTCTGTGTAAAACGTTGCGAGTTATCAAAGTAAAATATCAACTTCGTAGTATGTTATTGGTGTGAGATAGATGTTCATTAGGATTAGTATTGTATCATAACAATTAATTATGTATTCTCCATGTATTCTATCATTACAATTAATGATGTAATCTCCATGTATTCTATCATC
>LD688966.1:143886-172921 GCA_003118335.3 Papilio memnon
AATACGCAGGGCAGCCCGCGCGCCTATTCCCAGACTCCAACGGGAGGTCAGGTGTAAACGCGCGGGACGGGATTCTCCAAAACCGTTGGTATTGGGGTACTTTCTCTTACAATCCTTATTGCTCCTGCTTCACGCCTGTCTTCGTGTGATCGTGGTATTACACCGGGCGAGCTGGCCATTCGTGCTCCAGCAAATGCTAGAAGCGGACTCTACCACTTGCTTTTTTAATTCCACGCGGACGGAGTCGGGGGCGAAAGCTAGTAATATTATAAATGCGAAAGTTTGGATGGGTAGAGTTTTCTTAGAGTTTGTAGTCTAAACTGCTAAACGGATCATGATGAAATTTTGCACAGATGGGGCAAAAGCTAATTTTATTATAATAGACCAATAACGGCGTTATTTTAAAAAGCGGACAGAATTAATTACATATTATTCTGGTAGGTGGGGTGGGTATGTAATAAAAAATGATAGTATTTACTGGTTGCGGTGGGGGAGGAACTAGACAGCTCGGGGTGATGGAGAGCGCGGGGTGTCGAGGTGACAATGTCTGTGGGTGTAACTGGGTGACGTGACGCCGTGGTAGTCCCGGTGGGCCCAGATGTGGCCGACGCGTCAACGGCGGAGGCATCTACAGCTGAGTGCTGGCTCGCCGCTGACCTACTTGTAGAACTTGACTGATCTTCGGCAGCTTTGCTGTTGACAGGTGTGCCTGCAACAGCGTCATTTATATCTAAAACGATAATCATTTTTTTAGTACAGTTTAGTACGTTTTTTTGTAAAATAGAACTTAGATATGCGATTTCGATAGGATGTTCGGATAAATATAAGGTATACCTGCATTGAAGTCAGATTAATTGTTAATGTTGACTTTATGTCATAGAGTGTAAAAAGCATGAAAACAAAAAGTAAACCTGGCTGGTCCCCCGGGTGGGCCCCGAACGTGTCGTCATACTGTAGCTGGCGGCCGCCGCGCATTCCGCCTGCGCCGTACACATAAGCAGTTGAATGTTTCAAGTGGTCGTGGTGAGCAAAAGAATGGCCAAACTAATCTGAACTGTCTCGGATCCGATTTTGATGAACGAAGGAAATTGCATTAACACATTGAATATTGTCGTTACCTCGTTACTCAGAAACAAATCCCTTAACGTAACATAATCGGCCAAGTTGTTGGGTGAGGTGAATAATTATGAGCATTGTGGTTGTGGGGAGGACATCAGTGTCTATCGTTTCTACCCAATTTCTGTTCAGTGATTTAAAGTAGATTAAAGATATTTGATTTTTTGTAAAAATATATATATATATATATATATATATATATAAACATTGATATTCAAATACATGCTCAAAACCAATATTGAATTAATGAAATTACATTTTTAAAGGTCGTAACTTACCATAGAAACGTCGCAAAGGTTCCTCTGAAATACATAAAAATGTATAGTAATTAAGTAAATAAAAAATTTAAACATCGTTTAACTTTTATTAGGTAGCATTTTATTAATGTATGGCCTAGTCACCCTAACTTTAGGGTAGGCTCCGAGCCCCTCGGTGGGGACGTATAGTGAGCTGGTGATGATGATGTAATACAAAAAAGGGGATTTAGCGAACATGGTGTGTTTGACAAATTTGACAATTTTTGTCTGCCCGCGTTTGTTCCGGGTAAACTCCGAAACGATTGGACCGACTTAACGGATTTTTTACTGGAAGATAGCTAATGATACTCTTTACACGTTGAAGAAGTCGCAAGGAACAGCTACTCGATAATAAAAATGACATTGCATTGCACGCCTTTGATTCTTTGGGCCAAGCACGACATGCGATAAAGTATTCGTGCCACCAAAATGTATATGACATGACAACCTCCCCGGTCGTGTCGCACGTAGTGGTATGAAAGAACTCACCGTATGGGTAGTAAGGTGCGAGGTAAGCGCCGTGCGGGCCGAGCCAAGGCACGAGGCTAGCCGGCAAGGTGGCCAGCGCAGGCGCCGCGGGGGTCGTGGTCGTCTTACGCCTTGCCATACCTGATGCGTCACATCGATATCTTAATCGTTCTTCTGTCTCTCATCAATATATCCAAATTGCTTTAGTCAAGGATCACACTACGCTATGTATTGCATAATATCCGACAGAAGTAAATGTCATAGTAGGAACATCGTCTTTTTATTTTTGACTGACTTCCCAAAAGAAAGAGGTACTCAATTCGTTTTCATTTTCGTCATTCACGAGATCCTCGTCATGTGGGGTAGTGATATTGACAAACATTACACAACTCTTAGACCGATCTATTATTACTATATCAGGTCTATTGGCAATAGTCCTGTCCGTAATAATAGATCGATCCCAGTAGAGCGTGATACGGCTATTTTTCTAGAACTGGTACACAGAACTAGCTGATATTGGTAATATGGTACCTTAGGATCCACAAGAGCATATTTAAGTGCAAGGTGCTGATGCATAATCTTGGCCACTTGGTTGTCTATGCAAGGCATAACCAAGTGGCCAAGATTACCCGTCTGCAAGGCGAGAACAACCGGAAACAATATGTCTAATAGACTCACCGGGCCGACGATATGCCCGGCAAATGTCAGTCGAACCATCCTTTAGGATATGTTTCCGGTAGACGTTCGTTACGATGAGTTCGTCCTTAATTGCAAAGACAGGCTACAACATCCTGATACATCTCCACGTTAACCTTAAGGAAATATTCCCTAAGATTGTACACCTCGCGGTTATGGAGGGTATTGGCATTTAAATAGCCACAGCCCCCATGTTTCCGCGAGATGTTGTACAATTATTATTACTTTGAAGTCGGTGTCAGGCAAGATATATTCAGTACTTAAACGTTACTATATGTTTAATTGCGTATGCCAATTGTTTTGTTAAATATATACGAGTAGAAAGCCTTGCCTATAAAAGCCATTGTCTACCTCGGCTGACACCGATATTAAAGTAATAATAATTGTATAATACAATATAGACATAACAGCTACAATAAGGGAGGTTTAAATAATTCAAGGAGTTATTCGTTACTTTTTAGTGTATTTTGTTTGGAAGTCGATTATTAAGTTTTTTCTTTTATTGTATGGAATGCTTATAGCAATAGTATCAAAATCTTCCTTTAATTAACACTAAAATTCGAACAAAACAACGTAATATTAAGTACGTACACGTTCCTTACCGGATCTGAGAATATCAATCAGTACGAGTGCCTGATGTAGATCGTCGCTGGTGCCGGAGTCGCCATGAGGGGCCGCTGTCGCCACGAGCACCCCCAGCACCGCGAGCGTCGTGCACCAGCCCCCAGGGTGCATACTTTGTGCCGCTTTTACATCGCCCGACGGCGCGATTGCAATTGACATCAACAACTCATACATAGAAGACGGCACTCATATGCACATTCGAACATCGACCAACAGCCGGCTCGGCCACGAAACTCTCGGCGCGCTATAAGCTGAGCGTAACTTCCAGTAAAGCGACTTTCTCGCCCCTTACATTCAAATGGTTATGGATCGTCCATTACCATGATATCATGGCGAGAGTTGCACCTGCGTCACCGGTAGTAGTGTACGGAGTAAAGCAAGTTCTTCATCTTATATTAGAAGAAAGTCAGAGTTGTGTCTAGCTGCCGGAGACGTTCCTGTGGCTATGGAGAGACCGGTGCCTGTTAAAGTCACTATGGTACAGACCAGGTCATATCAAACCCGATGTGTCCAATTATATAGCTTGTTTAAGTATAGCATGCCCTGGAGATTTAATGTATCCTAGGTGTTATGTGCGCGATAAGCAACGTAAACAGTTGGGCAACAAATGCAATCAAATTTATTTATGTTAGCACATTTGACACAAACATAGCTGATTTCAATACAATACATTTTGTTAGTTTTCATCCCGGTAAGTAAACTGGTACAGCGGGATTTCACCTGCTGTCCTGACTGAACACACTGACATATCCAAGTGTTCTTGTACATACGTGGGTTCCTGCAGTGGGAACTTAGATTAACAACTCTTACTCTCCGCAGGGAAAACAACAATGTAAAGATATGTAATCAGTTTTCGGCAGAGCGAGTGGCGGGATAGCGCTGAACCAATGTGACGAAATGCTCTAGTTTAAACTCAAGCAAACACAAAAAACGTAAGCATCAAAATAAAACTCTGTAGTTTGTCGTTATTCATTTAATACAATATTTGTGGGCACAATATAAATGGTAGATGCTAGTTAGGTTAGGTTAGGACGCTGCGTCCTCCTACGTGCGCGGCGTGGTCGTGGGCGAGCGGGCCGGTGCGCCACTGGGGCGCAGCACGTCGGCGCCGGTAAGTCGGCGCGCCGCTCCGCCAGGCGTAGCGCGGCGCCCGAGGCGGTGTCAAGGCAGGCGGCGGCCGCGCGCGGCGTCCACGACACAGCGGGCCACGCCGGCGGCGGAGGGGCCACTTGCCGCCGCGGCCTCGCCTGATACAGCCGGGGGTTCGGCACCAATTGGCTCGCCGGCCTCAGCTTCTTTTTACGGCAGATCTTTGTATTGCTTCCTTTAGGTTTCTTCTTCGAATCTCGTACACCCGGATACCTAGGACAAGGAGAGACAAGGCAATGACAGTCATAGAGAAAACATAGCTTTTAATGTAATGGCGATGAGGTACTCACAGTCTGGCGTTAGGCGTGTAGGGAGCGCGCACGCGCCGCCTTCGTGGCCCGCCTAGGTCGATCACATCGCCCGGCTCGCCGCTGCTGCGAGGGAAAACGGTACTCACATTAATTATTCCACTAGTCGCTACACTACAGATACCTATATGTATTTTTACTTACTGTTCATTTTTTTTCTTAATTACCATTTTGTGGGATCAACACGACAAAATTTAGATTAATCCACAAGGGCAAAATTTTAAAGATGACAACCTTTGACGTTACATCGCAAAACATTTATTCACAGAGTACTTTAAAATATACTGTGCGAGATGTTACTTAAAGAATGTAACAACGATTTAATTGTGATAATGAAATAAACCAACATTTTAATTAATGATACTAGCTGGTTTATACATTTTTACAAACCGATCTCTACAAACATCATTCAATTCTATATTTACTTTTTTTTACAAATGACAAAAATGTGACGTGCTGTGACGCTGTGACGCTGTGAAATGAAAGCGAACTACGCCGACTATTTTATTTTATCTCTAATGTTTTACCTCACCAAATAATGGAAAGTAAAGGTAACATGTTATTGAAAACTAAAAAATATATGCGTTTAATGCAGGCTTGTTAGTTGTTGATTATCTTCATCGGCCGAGGTGTTTCCCTAAGAGAGGTTGGCACAGTATGTATGTGCACATGTACAACACCGTACGTCTCCAGTATCAACCGTCATATCTGAATTCACTCCCATTCTTACACATATCCTCTTTCACACACACAATCCATACATGGTAATTTGGTCATTCTCTATGTCTAATACCACCCATGTATGTATCTACATATATATATGTTCGATAAATTAATGACTTTTATAAAATACGAGCTGTTCCCGTGCGGCTACATCCTCATGCGGCTTCATCCCCATGAAATTATTTTATTGTTTACGTTTGTGAAATTTTCAATTGCAAATGTCAAAATTCCAATGCACAAATGACAACGAAGGTACCATGACAACCTTGCTTTTTCGATGTTGTCAGCTTGTAGTTTTTGATCCCTTTCCCAGGAAGGTTTTTTACAATTTATTTACCCCTTAAAAATATAGAGCCTAAAGCGTGTCGAAAGTGTGAGGCTTTTTAATAAAAAAAAATGATTCAAACTCGTACAGAGAATGCTGACATCCTACGTGACTAAGTAGTGTGTATGTACGGTTAATTATATTAGTATAGATAGATAGATATAGACAGATAGATATATCTATACTTCTATACTAATATTATTAACTAACTAATAAAATAAGAAGTGTGTTTTTAACACACTTCTTTGTTGTCTAAGATGTCAGCAATCACGGCATATTTTCGAATAATTCTTTTTTTAATAAAAATCCCTACACTTACGTCACGCTTTAGGCTATATATTTTCACGCCATTAAACTTAGGGGGTAAATATTTTGGATAAAAACCCTAATGTAGGAAAGAGACCATAAGTTGCTGCTAACATCAAGGAAGCAAGATTGCCAGGGTTTGTCATCATGTCATGTCATTTTGACATTTGCAATTGATAATTTGACAAATGTAAACAATAAAATAAAGTTTTTATAATTCCACGCGGATGAAGCCGCATGGGAACAGCTAGTTTATTATACAGTTGGTGTTCACTCACGCATCACGCATCACCTGTACCTGTGTTACGTACTACAGAATATCTTTGATAAAAAAAGATTTCCCTCTATTCCCTTTCTATACGCTATTTATGCTCGGTTAGGAGATACAATTACACCAATAGGTATCATTTAACCCTTTAACGGTCATAAGGAGTTTCTATGGTGGGAAATATATTCCCTATACAGATCAGATACGATTCTCTATTGCATACTCTTTTCACGCGCCCGACCTATTCTAATACTGTCATTAAATATAATAATTTATTTTGGTAGTATTTCAAATAAAAATCTTTGCGAAAATCTAGTTTTTATGTTTATTACAAAAATAAACAAAAAACAGTAGTATAAAAAGTATTTTTTACTCATAACCAAAATCTATTTTTATTTTTTATGAAAATCACTGAAAAAAATAAAATAAAAATCATGGTGGTGAAAATATCGCCTTTGATTTATAAAGGGTTTCATACGACATGTTTAGCGGCAGACCACTGCGTGTGCTGGACGCCGTATGACGAGGTGTACAAATACGGGCCGCGACCGTGCCACCCCGGGCGCGGTCCTTTGGCACTCGAGGACTGGCGCCGCGATCCTTTCCTCTGGCTACACTACGTACAGAGCAACGATGGACTGCAAACTGCTGACTACGTCCTGGGGTGACCATTCTTACATTAACATGAAGCGCCATTTACCTAATTGTTAAGAGAAAGGATAGCCGACTTCGAGAGTCGTGGGTTCGAATTTAGCAAATCGAAAGTTTTGAACTACTAGAACAAGCCTAACTTAGAATAGCATAATTACAACAAATGTAAGTAAATAATCCGCTAATACTTTGTACGATATAAACATACATATATAAAAAATAATCCCGAGTCGGTTATAGCGCGCTAAAATTTTCTAACGAATAACTAATAAGTGCCTATTTACCAATATTGCCTATTTTACTGTTGTAAACACCAACATATTTAATTGGCGCCTGTTTCAGTTCGGATGACACGTGCTTCTGGTCGATACCCGAGGTGGAGCGGTACTTTGTGGGTCGGCTGCACTGCGAGCCTGTCCTATTCCCTGGCCAGTATCCTGCCCTGCAGCTGCATACCCCACACAGCACCCATCTCTGGAGGACTCACATGGCGCATAAACGATCGCCTTTTATCTACATAAAGGAGTTGCATAGATCTTTACTATCAAATATGAAGGTTTGTACATGTGTAAATCTGTATGTATTATATGTATTGGTATTATAATAGTAAACGCAATGAACGGCATATTGTCTTAATTAATATGTGACAAATATGGCTTGTTCCGTTTACCTAACCAGTTAGGTAATAAGATTGTTTTTCCGTTTTCGTAACCAGTCAAGGTTTTGTGCTATGGTGGGTACAGTTTGCTATTTCCATGCCATCAATACCAAACCGCTGATACTACTTTGTCTGAAACCACACGGCTAATTTCACTCTGGCGTGGTGTCCATACAGCCATTATTTGGAATTTGAAGTAAAAGTAATACTTTACTTAATGGGTATCATATTGAAATGGAATAAAATAAGATCTGGCTCACGAGGTTACCGCCATGTGGCGTATGAAATCGACTACCATTATTCCGATAGTCGTTTCGGTGCACGGGCTTATAGCGAAGAGCTTCGACCAACATCTTAAGAAGCTCTCGCTAGACAGTTGGATTAAGGACCCGATTCAAAAGGCGGTTATTTTAGAAACCGCACGCATTGTGAGGAGGTTCCTGTCTCTGCAGCCCTGACCACTGGTTGCTTGAGTCATCGGATTCCGCAGCCGATGGTGCTCTATTTTTTATATAATATATTTTATTTATTTTTTATATAAATCATGTAAAATATATTATATAGATGATATGGAATAAAGATACATGTGAAATAATAGTAATAGATCGCCCGGAAAACAAAGAAGTATACTCACCCTACCGGTTACGAAAATGGAAAAAAAAAATCTTGTTACCTAACTGGTTAGGTAAATTTGGTTAGGTAACCGGAACAAGCCACAAATATTTAGGATACGAGTATCTGGTGCGCGGCAGTGCCCCCGCCGCGCCGAGGCGAGCTCGGCCAAACACTATTTTCTCGAAGTGATTCGGGGCACTTTTGACACCCCTGTAACTTCGTTGTTGTAAAAGATAGAACATTAATAGATATACCTGTATTCATTATATTGCCAAAGTATCTTTTAATTATACCCAGTAGTTTACAAATTATAACTAGTTGAATTGTTCACGTGAAACCCACGTATAAGCATAATTTTAAGGTACTTCTAGCAGTCCCACAATCTTGACAATTTGAATATAAGTATAGAGAAATCCACGTATAATTAAAGGGAAAAATCTAAAATCCAGAATCCAAATTTATTAGTTTTTAAATATAGAAAATAGCAACCATTTAAACTTAACCTCTAGAACTCTAAGTATTGTGAGGTGAGAAAAGGTTCAAACTAAATTGATTTTCAACGATGAAAATGTAAGTAGGATAACCTACCTTGGGAATTACACGGCGCTATTAATCGTCAAATTAGTTGACATACGTCATTCTCGGGAGCTTAGTTTAGATGAAAATGGGAAATGTTGGCACCCTATAATTGCCAAGCTTTCATAATAGACACTAACTAAAATGTCTAGGTTTTACATGACACTAACACACTTTTGTAGGAGAAGCGAGACTCGGCATTTTTAATATTTAATATTTTTGATGGGATGTTGGATGGGTGTTGTTTCAGAGGCTAGAGATCGATCAGAGTCAATTGGAGCGCATGACAGTCAGCGACCAGATAGTGCAACTGGACACCATGGACTACTACAAGAGGAAGCACTTTTTCCAAAGTCTCTTAAATATCCTCAGGTGCGTCTCTTCTCGCTTTGTATCCACCTAATGCTCTAATCTTACTAATATTATAAATGCGAAAGTTTGGATGGATGGATGGATGGATGTTTGTTAGAGTTTGTAGCCTAAACGGCTGAACGGATCTGGATGAAATTTGGCATAGTTGTAGAACGTAGTCTGGAAGAACACATAGGCTACTTACCTTTGTTTTCTTTTAATTCCACGCGGACGGAGTCGCGGGCGAAAGCTAGTATATTATAATATAATAACTTACTTCAATATGTACATAATTTAAGTAATCTCTAATTCTAAATACATGTATAAGTTCGCAGGATGGTCTGCAATTGGTAAGTTTTGAGAATCTGTGTTGCTCGCGGCTAGAGGGCGTTCGTCTGGTCCAGCAACTCGCCTGTTTCAACGCGCACTCACTCAAGTACCTGTTTCTCTGGCGGTTCTTCCACAGCAATGAGAATCCTCTCCTAGTTAACTACAGTTATATCACCGGTGAGTTGTCACTAATCATTCATTCATTCCAATAATATTTCAACATGTCTCGGTTATATATTTCGTTGTCTGCGGTAAAGTGTGGATTGGCAGAAGATGTAAGTACGCTGATGTTTGTGAATAACAAATGTGTATGTCGGTGTTCGTGCAGGCAGCGGCGCGTACATCCCGCGACCGCGCACCGCACACTGCTTCTCGCGCAGCCTGGGCCAGCTGCTGAACCTGCGCGTGCTGGCGCTCGAGTACGGCCATCTGGCGGACGGCACCGGCAACGCACTCATCTCGCTGCTCCCTATACTCAGGAGGCCGCACTTCAGATTGCAGGCATCACTTTTACTGCTTGCCGCTTGCCGATTTAACGTTTATTGTTTATAACCGTCTCCTTGACAAGTGTGATTGAATGCGCGCAAACAAATTACAAGTATTAATTAATTACTTCCTCTTATTATATTTTTTTTCAAATGCCTTTCTTCAGTAAATTACCAATGTGCAATAGATAAGCATGGGTAGGTGCTGTGCGTGGAGGAGCAGACCCCGGGGCGCGCCGACCCCGCGCTGGGCGGGGGCGGGTGCGGCATGCCGGACGGCGC
The DNA here is from genome assembly GCA_003118335.3 of Papilio memnon. NCBI lineage: Eukaryota > Metazoa > Arthropoda > Insecta > Lepidoptera > Papilionidae > Papilio > Papilio memnon. The sequence continues at coordinate 154,114 of LD688966.1, forward strand.
GTGGAGACGCGTCGGCGGCGCCTGCCCCGACCTCTACCTTGTCTTGCTTTTCTGTAAATACACACATTGATCTCTTTATTAACAGCTCTAGTACTTGTTGCAGAAGACAGAGTGATGTATTGCAGATCGTATGACAAAGTACGAGCACGTGCGACGGTTCCTGAGCCCGAGCGTACCGCTGCGGGAGGTGCACCTGCACAACGGCACGCGGCTGCGGCGACTGAGCGGAGACGACCTGGACGTGGACAGCTTTCTCAAACATATCGTTTACTATTACGCCAGTACACTGGGTTAGTTTGCAAGTCGGTCATTTTACATACATTACTATAATACATAATATTATGTATGAAAGACTCGGTATTGTAGTTTGCCTTTTTGCGTATATGCTAATTGAAAAGCTTAAGTGGGTCTAAATATTGCCTAGTTATCTTTCTTCTTCGTACTAGTTATTATAATTTCTAAATTGTAAATATGGGGATGAAATTTGGAACAGAAATAAGCATTGGACTAGCACATAGTCAATGAAACTTCTAACTTAGTATTCGATATCAATACTTCTATACTAATATATTATAATACAGCGTAAACACACACTTCTTTGTTGCCTAAGATGTCAGCAATCACAGCATATTTTTGAATAATTCTTTTTTTTAATAAAAAGCCCGACATTTACGTCACGCTTTAGGCTACATATTTTCACGCCATTAAACTTAGGGATAAATATTTTGGATAAAAACCCTAAGGTGGGAAAGAGACCATAAGTTGCTGCCAAGATATTATAATTTGACAAATGTAGGTAAACAATGAAATAAAGTTTTTATAGTTTCACGCAGATGAAGCCGCATGGGAACAGCTAGTTAAATAATTTACAATGTGAGTTTGGTTGCAGTAGCGTTGAGCGTGCAGCAGCGAAGAAACGCGGCGGTGCCATTGCGGTCGACGCTGCAACGGCTGCCGGAGCTGGTGCGGCTGGAGTTCGTGGGCGCGGTGCAGGCGGCGGACCTCAGGGACATGCTGGTGCTCGTCGCCTGCGGCGTCTGTTACAGTGAGCGCTTCACTTCCCTTCCTTCCTTCCTTGTTGTAGTTCTGATTTAAGTTACAATATCATTAACGCTTCACCAACTAAACATTTTTATGTTTCAGAGCTTAATGAAATAAAGATCCTGGTGGAACCGGATACCGCCGGCGCCAGTGAACATTGGGGAGTGGTGGTAGCGAATCTTAGGGGAGAGTTTAGCGATATCATGAAACTTTTTGATATCGATTTTACTTTGAATTTATATAAAGTTTAGATTTGCTCATTTGTTTCGTTTACTTTTACTTTACGTTTTTAGAAATAATAAATATTTAATGGAAATTGTGTAATGTCTCTTTAATATACTAATGTTTACCGATATCTATTGTTTCTTCACGTCAGTGTAAACCATCCACAATCAATTACCGTTTTTAATCCGTTTTGTATCTAAGGAGATACAGCGGTCATACAGCGGTCAGTAGACGTGACTCTGTTGATTATAGTTATACGAGTAGATATAGATTATAGACATTCTTAATATAACATGTTTTAAAGTAACGCTTAGTTTTATCAAATCTACACCTTATTAAAAATATCTATTCTTTTTTTCAAATTACTAATTTGAAAATGTTAGTTCTATTTAATAGATTTAGTTTTAAAATCCAGTAAAATCATTATGTATCTAAATCATAGTAAAGTTACAGCTTACATATATATTTTATTTTGATCAAGTGGTTTACTGGTTTATTTAGTGTGTTGGTTATTTGAAAGGAATCGATGAAGGCGATAGCAATGTGGATAGTGAAGGGCGCGACGCGGCTCGACGTAGCGCATGCTCCTCGCAAGGCGACAAAGGTTGGGGGTTGGGGGCGCATTGCATTGGGAGCTGGGTTCTGTGCCAGCCGGACGGATGGTATGTGTGGCAAAAGGAATTATGTCTCTTAAGAAAGCCCATAGGAAATAGTCTCTTTTCGTCGGGTAGGTCACTACACTCAGATTATTTGTAATTTTATAAACGACATTCTTTTTTTATACGTTTAACCAATAAGTTGTGTGTTATATTAAGTAGAGTGCATTAAAAGCGAATATTATTTTTAATTTATTTATTTAACATAAAATTACGTTGTGCTGTGCGCGCCTTATTTATATAACCTGTTTTATTTCATTTAACGTTGCCTTAATAGCATCGCAGCCCAGCGCGTTGGCGACGCCGGCGTCGGCGCCGGCATCTGCATCGCTAGCGCGCATCACAATATATATCGCTGTCGCACGCTGTCTATATGCAAAATCAAAATCCATCAAGTACTTAATGGCTACAAATATGAATTGTTTCATGTCATGTCTACTTACAGTGTCCAATGTCCATGTTAATGTTAGGTACTTAACAATATATCTGAGTTAAATTTCTGTCTAAGGTAATACATTTCGTCTTCATTTTGGGCTTTCATTCCTCTTCGTAGAATGTTTAATATATGAAACATTATCCTAATTTGGAAAGGAACTCTGCACACGTGAGCCTGAGCGGGAACAGAGCTGTGCGCGAAACCATCTAGTATGCTGCTACATTGTCTCCTATAGAAACACTTATGTCATTTGTGAGCGTTTGTTTACTTGAAATAATGAAATAGTACACAGACTTTTAATTCCAAAAAGAAGGTATCTCCAGAACGGCTCAAAGGATACCTTCGATCGACAATATTTTTTCGAAGACGGATACCCATGAATTTGGCATAGACGTAGAACATAATCAGAACATGAGGAACAAAATATTTCACAACGCTTGATAGACAGTCATCACAGTTTACTTGACACCGACAAGAATAACTGACCCGACGGGCATAACTGAAACTAAATTATGATAGCTCACTAGCACCTTTCTTACATACTTTGTGATAGAACCGGCCGATAGCAGTGACTCTCACCGGGCTAGACATCCATATTTGACTATACTTTAAAGCCCGCTACATTCGTTGAGTTTTAACTGCTGACCGTATGTACCTACAGTTGAAGGTGTACTGTTTCCCGTTTGAGTCAAATCTTTTCATTTGTTACGGATGTTGGAGTAGTTGTACAAAAATATGTCGTCCGCCATTTTGTGGGCATCGTCTTGGTGTTACAATGACTATGGCACACTTGCTACCACGTACACCACTGGTGTACGGCGAGAAAAGTGCTGGCTAGATTGATTCTCGCACCGGGCGACCAATATGCTTGTATGCCTGCAGGCAATATGTAGGCAAGCAATATGTCTTAACTTAACCATACTACCACCATATTACTAACTAGCTGTTGCCCACGACTTCGTCGGTGTGGAGTTTAATAGCCTGATTGAAGCCAGATTCCGAATTTCTAGGCCCGGTAGTTTGTGAGCTGATTTGTCGGTTACCCTTATTGTTTGTGTTCGCGATATCTTCTAAACTATTTGTCCAATTTAAATACTGTAAAGGACAATTTTATTCTACACTAAATTCTCCTGACAACAAACCCATTTATTCGGATAAGGATTAATATTGAAACCAATAAAACAACGACGCAAATAGCATGCGTTTTTTAATTCATTTTGTAAACAAAACTGTGGTTATTGTAAGAAAACCGTTAAAGATCGAAACCGAAACCGAAAATCACAATTAAAAAAAGTTTGTCTGTCTGTCGGTCTGTCCGCAAGCCGCGCTTGTCCCGGGTAATATCCGAAACGGCTAGGTTGATTTTAACGGGACTTTCATTGGAGGATAGCTGACGTGGATGGGTATTTTATAGGCTAGATTTTTTTTTAATTCCGCGCTGTCAAAATAGCGACCGGATCGTTATCTCTGGAACGGGAGGACCGATTTGGATGGGACTTTGACTGGAAGGTAGCTGGTAAAAAGTAGATGCCCGCGGGAATTTTATAGATGACAATTTTTTTTAATTCCACGCTAACGAAGTTTGCGGGCAACAGCTACAGTGGTAGAGCCCGCTTTAACATCTTCGTACAAATGGGTCGGCTCGCCCACCGCAATACCACGACCACACAGAAGACAGGCGTGAAGTGAGAGCAATTCCGCGTATAGTCTGATGAGTGTGGTGCCGGAGGCCCAATTTTAGTCCCTTTCCCGTCCCACCCTTTTCTCATAAGGGAAGGATTGGATGGGAAAGTGGATTTGCCGGTGGAGGAGACGCATAGGGAAGGGTAAATATCATCTTCAAGTGCATCTCCTCCTCCGTCGATTTAGGGTAAGCAACGCATCTACAATTGCGGTCGCTTCGCCATTTTGGCGGATTTAGCGGCCGCTTGCTCGTTTGCCACCTTATTGTATATAAAAAAAGCTCGTGAAGAATAAAATTGTCCTTTACAGTGTTTAAACTGGACAAATAGTTTAGAAGATATCGCGAACACAAACAATAAAGGTAACCGAAAAATCAGCTCACAAACTACCGGGCTTAGAAATTTTGAATCTTGCATCAGTAGATTTCTGTTATTATGTAGATTGCTACTAAGATAATACTTTAGGTAATAGGTTGAAAAAAGGGGCGAACATATGTTTTGAACTTTATAACTCCACACGGACGAAGTAGTGGGCTACAGTTAGTTAGTAATAAAACGGTTTATGACCTTTCTGACCTTTAACAAAATAAATGATTTGTACAAAATACATAATATAAGATAGCTCCTTTCCCGAACGTTCTTTGTCTGGGGCATCTGGATGAGGGAAAAATCGATATCGTCCAGTGCGCATGCGTATCCCAGAAGTCCGGGCGTGGCCGCGGTCACCTACGGCTACAGTGTTGCCAATGCTACGGGAATTGCCGCCTTTACGGCTTTCAAGCTTACAAGTTACAAAATCCGCGGCCTAGGGAATGCTGGGATTATTTCTAAAATCTATGAAAATGAATTAAAAAGGTCAATGAGTAACAATGATTTAGAGGCTTTATTTAATTTAACAATGATTTAGTGGCTTTATTTAATTAAATTCCATTATCCCCGATACAGATGATACATTTTAATGCTTAGTTTGCCTTAAAATTTTAAACAGCGTCATTTGGTTAATGTTGAATATAGTTTCTTTTTCTTTATAAACACAAAACTTTTACCCAATGTAAAATGCTAGGGTAAAAACATTCATTGGCAACACAGCTCTCGCGCCACTCCGCACTTCAATTCGGCGTTGGGATCCACTTGGGACGGACGTGTGCGTTTTCTCTACGAACAGATACACTAGTATCTACATTGTTTGTGCTTGTGTTGCCTGATGTAAGAAGGACTATTGGAAAATGCCGAGTTCTATTGAAAAGCCACCCACAATACCCACGTAAGATTCCATATATGTTTGCTTACTTAATATTTTAGCTATACGCGTTATTTTATTTTTAATAATAATTAATATTCATTTATATTATCTGTACAATGGCTATGTTTAGTTTGGTATAACGTTGGTATGCTTTGTGTGCATGAATTATTGCTGATATTTCAATATTAAAAGTGTAATTTATTAAAACAAAATGGCTACTTTTCCCCGCACAAGGGCGGGGGAGGGGAAGGGGCTTCGTGGGGTGAGTGCGTAGACAGAGGGTAATCGATTAAACTGGAGCATGCGCTTTGCAGCTTCCAGGGACCTAACCCCAGCTGCAAGGCGCATGCGCGATGTCGTCCCGGGCTAGCTCGTAGCGCATGCGCACTAAAGCTCGTCTTCAACTCTACACGAGTTCGATAATGACTTCAATATTAGAAACAATTAAAAAGAATTAAATAACTAGGAAGTTTATTAAGAAATCTTATTTTTTTAAATTCTCACAAATTAGTACGCGTACTCACAACAATGCAATTGTTAACCCAAGATGGTCGCCGTAACAAAATGGCGGATGAGATGTTTCAGTACAACTACTACACTAGAACTAATTTACAATGAGCGTAATAGAAGAACTTAATAAGTAATTGTTAAAAGGATAAACGATTCAAAATATATTTATTTTTACTCATCAATATATTTATTAACGCCATTTACCAAAAATTTTCGTTTTCATCTCAAAAGTTGTGGGCAAAGAATACTAATGCACAATTCAGGCTACAAGATATTAAAGCGTGCAGGTCCAGGGTTATTCTAGTAAAGTTCTCAAAAACTATTTGTTGTACTGTGGCTTACAGATAAGTGTAGCTTGTTTAGTTGCAATTTTGAGTTCAATTTGGATAGGAATTCTGATCGGTAATAATATTGTGTGTGTTAAGGTGCGACATGGAGCATGTGGACACTCTGAAGAGGTGCCGCGCGGAGCTCACCGCATACTTCACCTCAGACCTGCCGTGCTGCATACAGCTCATGGAAATCTGGTTGGTCATAACAATAAAGTTAAACGTTTGCAACGTTTTTCGCCTATTGCGATATTTTAAATTCAGTACATTTATTATTCTACGACCTGTCGCCCGCAAACCGCCCCGTTAGCGCAGAACATTCTCGTGTGCATCTAACTTTTAACAGCTATCTTCCAGTCAAAGTCTCGTCTAAATCGGACCACCCGTTCCAGAGATAGCGGTCCGGTCGCCATTTTGACAGCGCGGTCCAGCCGTTTCTAAGATTGCCCGGAACAAACGCGGCTTGCGGACAGACAGAAAAAAAAATTAAATGCGACTTTCGTTATCAGCAACGCAAATACATCATCTTCCCGAAATCTGAAATTTTTCCTTTGATATTACACAAAGACACTCCAATTTTATTATATGTATAGATAGATTAATATACGCTGGCGATTTAACACAAATGATATTTGCAGGGCGCGGTCTGCTAGGTGCCACCCGTCGAAGCACACGGTGCAAGAGTACATCGCGCCCGTGATCCCGATCCGCGTGGACCGCGTGGCCGCGCTGCGGGCCAAGATGCGCGGCGTCCGCTCCACCTTCTACCAGCAAAGCCGGCTGCTCATCCTCGTTGACCTCTACGAATCGGTAACTTATACTCTTTTACAAATGACTGCCTCCATAGAACAATAATGTCAATACTAGTTGACATATTTTCCTCTTTCTACATTTAAGCAACAACGTCGGCGAGCTCTTTGTCGCTGATAAATGTTGGTCTTGCTTTAACAATGTTTTCCTGATACATTCAGATGATGATTACCCTATCTTAGATCTTAAATCTGCATGGTCGATATCGGTAATAAACCGAATAACTTTATGGGAAGAATTTCTTTCTGGCTGTTGATGACTAGTTGGTAAATCTCTGGTTTTACCGGTAAATGTAAGGATTGACCAGAGTTCGGAGTTTTATAGTAACATATTGTACTGCTTACACGAAGCAAACGGTCGCTGAGAAACGCGTACTTACTCGTATAATAACATTTACTAACAGATTGATTTCGGTACGATGAACGACTTGGGAGCGGACGACGTCATCAGTGAAGCCTAGTCCGAGCTTGTGCAGGCTGCCGAGTTCCTCGTCGATAGCACGGAGCTCGCCAGATTCCTGCAGGCATCGGTTAAAATGAACCATTGCTATCTTAGTCATAGGTAAGTTAACCATGCAGCAGCAAACCAATGGTTTGTTTGTATACTTTTTGCACCAATAATGTTCAATACATATTCTACATAAAAATGAAGCTTAACATGTAATATGTGTAACAGGAAATCTTCAGATATAGTTCTTTACAAAATGTTTGATGAACAAGAAGCCTACTTCCAATACCTCGACAAGCTGCAACAGATTCTAAATACTTATAACGCTATCATCGGTACGCTCTCACGCCGGATGTTCGAGATCATGGACTTGTTCTACGTGAGTCTCTGAAATTAATAGCACTTAACCTTTAAAAGCCTGATTTCTTAAATCAAATTTTAAAATGTATGACTATACCTTTTACCAAAAAGGAAAATAGTAAAAGAACATTAACGATGATTTTTTATACTTTCGTGATATGGTTCTTTTTGTTTTCAAATTTGAAAATAAAATCGACTGTAGGTGGCCAATGCTATTTATAACCCCGCTATCAAATTTAACTTCAGGTATTTATTGTAAGTATTAATGCAGCAACAGCTGTAAGTGAATGTAAAAGTGTAATCAGTGAAGGTAACGGTCGCGCTGTGATTGATTGCTCAGGCGGGGCCTAAGAACTCTTGGATGTACCTCGCCAAGCACCGGCTGCGGCCGCTGCGCAGCCGGTGCGCGCTCGCCACCGCCGTCTACCGGCACGCCGCCGACGACTCAGAGGAAGTTAAATCTCTGCGAACATACTGTCCTAAGGAGCTCAAATGGATCAACGGGTAAGAGAGTTACAACACACACAAGTGTGCACGTCTCTATTTAAGTAAATTAATAGAAAGAAATGTTTTATATTACGACATGTATGTATTTAAAAATCAATTGTCAATAGTAAAGTGAATGAGAGTAATGTGTATGTGTATGGTAGGGCTGCGAGCATGTTCACTCGGCGGCATTCGCGGTTCCCGGTGGAGGAGAAGAGTCGCCGGCTGGGCAGCTACCAGTACTACGACGTGTACGGCGCCAAGGTGCTGGTGCCGCGGGTGGAGATGCTCGCGCTGGGCAACGCCGTCGCCGCACTCGCACCCAACAACAAAATCACCAAAGAGTTGCTCGAGGTACCTATAACTTACATTACAATATTTGTATTCTAAACTTTTCAACAAATTATATCTGCCTTTGCCCAAACTATATGTGCGTAGGATGTGGAGAAGGTGAAGCTCAAGGACGAATGCAACGAAGGCTGCGTCACTGAAGAAGAACGCACGGAGCTCACGGCGTACCTGGCCTACATCGCCGGCTGCTGCCACTCCGCGCTCAACTTCCCGCGCACCGCCATCAGCGCCTTCGCCAAAGTCACCAGGTCACTATCCCCTCTCCTCTTTACTACCTCACCACATCACACTTGTTAGTGGTCGAAGACCAGCGCACTACATAAAGCACTACTGCTTTTCTTTGGTACATGCACCATTACTGACCAAGCAGTACAATTCCGGTTTCAAAATGTATGAAAAATATAACGTGGTCGTGTATTTATAGGTCATTTCTCTACATACCTCATGACCACGACAATTATTTGACTCCTTACGCCATGCTGGAGTCGGCGGTGTGCTTCCAGCAGGTGGGACTGGAACGGCGCGCTAACCGCCTCATGAGGAACGCTAAGTAAGTACCAACTACGCAAATTGTGAGAGTGATAAGCACGATAGTGCTCTAATTATGTAATGATTGTATGTATATATTTCTTTCTTGACATTCACACAAGTGAAAAGAAAGTTTGCAATCACTAATCACTTGTAAAATTTAATATATAAATTGACAAAAATGTTTTAGTTGATTGACTTGATGAAGTAATGTGGTTGTAACTGTTTGAACAGGAGACATTTCTACCGGAAGTCACCTGAGATGCGTACTCTATACAACATGTACACCAAAGTTCTGGAAAAGGCCAGGGAGAAGCCGGAAGTGAAGCCTAAAGAAGAGCCCTACGTGGACGTCAGCTCCATTTCCCTCTAAATATTTGTGCTTATGTGGTTCATATCTCATATCAATGCTAATATCAAACATAATTTGTGTCTATGAAGTTAATATTGACAATTACATTTCTCGATGTTTAGAAGATGCTATGTGATTAATACATGACTATAAACTTTTTAAAATATCGGTGTTTAGATGTAAGACTATATTATATTATATTAAGTCATCTCAACTTGAGAGATCGGCTCGTTTACTCTACTTATTTCCGCAATCTTCTACCGACTGGTTTTAAATGTGTCGGAATTTATGTTATCATACATCCGTATGTACTTATTGTTTTATTAGCGGATAGCAATCGCTATCTCCATCCCGGAAAGGGTATACCATATATGTTTCTTTTAATTATTGAAATGTTTATTTTATTTTTAACTAGAGTACGACTGATGACTGTAAAATATCAGTTTATACGATTTCAAAGTTCTACCTTACGTTTGTTATTAATTTTACTTCATTACGTCTTTATCATTAATTATAAAAAAGCTCAGTAGAAACGGGATGTGACTTTTGATAAACTTTTTTAAATCCGACCATTACTTACTAATGTATTATTTATCTACGTACATACATAAGTTATAAAGCCACGCTCTGTTGGCTCTATTTTTATTGGACATACGTTTCGAGTGAACTTATTATATACCTAATGAGGTCTTTAAGCAACCTAGTGTAGTTTCTTTCGATACATTTACTATATGTACTGATTATTGTATGCATGAATAAATGTGTCGATACTATATCAGCCTTTGTAGGCTCTAGATTTAAGCAAATTATACCGAGTATTGGAAATACACCGACATCTTTAGAATGTGATGTCACGTAGTTATGTTGGGTTTGGGTTTGCAAGGGACGGGGCTTGGCTCTGCACTATACTGTGGTATGAAAACAATTTAAATTCAATGATTATATACGATTTATACCGAATTTAGATTTATCGTGTAAGGCGAGGCGGTGCAGAGCTTGAAAGATATGTATAATTAATATTCGATTTGACGTAGTACATTAATATTAACATACCGTAATATTGTATAACACATGTAATATGATTTTAAATTTATCATATCATAGACACTCGTCTGTATTTGTAGTTGCTGCGCGTGCGCTGCGTGCGCTGCGTGCCGCGTGCCGCGTGCCGCGATATCGCGACGCACGTTGTCAAACAAGACATTGTCCGATATCAATCGACGAATTCTACTATTACAATAGATATGTATCAATAAACTATTTTATCTGAAATAAATGTGGTTAGAAATGTGCGTGGTTGTTTGTTTTATGTATTTTCTTAAACATTTGTTTAAAATCAACCCCGATGTTAATTTGGAGAGGATTAGTAGCGCCTTAGACTGCCGGTGCCAGTATTAGTGCAAGACGAGATGGGGCATTCGCCCGGGTCGCCGGTAATGATAAAACCGGCCTTAATGATCGCATAGGACAAAGCGGCGCCTATGCGAAAAGAAGAGGGCTTAGGGGGTAAACCACAGTCCCAAAGTGGTGCCCCGAAGGACCTCGCTCCTAGGAGTTATAACCATCAAAATATTAAGACTAAAATAAATTTAAAAAAATATAATTGGCAATATGCATATGACTCCAAATTGTACCAAACTTTTTTTAAGTATACTTTATTACTATAAAAACATTCCTACAAAGATTGTTTTTAAATACAATTTGATGAAGTGGCAAAATTTAATCATTAAAAAGTGTTTTTTTTTTTAAATTCCCTCTCTTAGTTCTAAAACGCACACTATTGGTCGAAGCAAGTGGCTTATCTATAATGTCGACGCTGTGTTGTCAATACACAGTTCATTTACGTTAGTTTATATAGAAATACACTCTTGAAGTATTTTACTGTAAACACGATATCAAAACAAACATTAAAATAAAAAAATAATGAATAGAATTATTAATTACCACTTATTTGTACCAGGAATAATAAAAATGAATCGATTTTTGACTTTTTGACCTTGAGAAGCAATGAGATACTTTGTTGTTTTTTACATCGAAGTGACATCTGAGCGTATGTTATGAATGGAATATGACAATGGACGTCACGTGAATTAGAAAATGGTCGTAATTTTATTTTTAGCTCAATGGTTCAATATTTTCGCGTCAATTTTATTTCTGGTTATTTTATAATAAATAGAATCGTTTAAAAAAAGAGAAAAAGACATACATATTCCCTATCATATAGGAAATCACAATCACGAAGTTGAACATTTTAGTTGAAGGAAAAAATGACTAAAAACAGGCCCCCGATATGCACACTCATCAGACTACGCTGAATTGCTTCCACTTGACGCCTGTCTCCAGTGTAGTCGTGGGATTGCACCGGGCGAGCTGACATATTTGTGCAACAGATATTTTTGCTGGCATCTCCACTGCTAACAGTATACAATGATCTAGTGGTTTGTGGTTTGTGGTGGCCGTGGATGTACTGCTAGAATGGAATGGAATGGAATGGAATGGATGTACTGAAGAGAACAGGATTGAGCTCTTATCGCAAAATTGAAAACGAGCGAGACCTCAATAACTACCTTTTATCCCTCTCTTGCGATGGTGACCATGTTCAAATACGATTTAAGGACAATAATTATAAAAAATCTTGTTTTCTTGTCTGACGTCAGCAGATTACTGCTTCAGATGGATTTTAATGTATTACTGTTATCATTAATGTATCACCAAAAACAATACAAAATACATAATTACAATAATATCGACCCCAAATTGAAGGTGCTAATGATAAACTTGACCTATGAGGCACTATACATTTTCTGTTGTTGCCGCTTCATATGGGTAGGTACTAACCTAGTGGTTCTTGTGAGACACAACATGCAACTGAACTGAGATAAAATAACAATAAGTTACCTATTGTACGAGTATATTTACGTAATTAGGCAAGAAAAAAAACTGTTCAGTACATTTAAGTTTAATTCTAAATCAGACATCTATACTTCTATACTATAATAATATAATAAAGCGTAAACACACACTTCTTTGTTGCCTAAGATGTCAGCAATTACAGCGTATTTTTCAAAAATTCTTTTTTTACTAAAAAGCCATACACTAACGTCACGATTTCGGCTATATATTTTCACGCCATTAAACTCAGGGGGTAAATATTTTGGATAAAAACCCTAATGTGGGAAAGAGACCATAAGTTGCTGTCAACATCAAGGAAGCAAGATTGCCATGGTTTGTTATCATGTCATTTTGACATTTGCAATTGATAATTTGACAAATGTAGGTAAACAATAAAATAAAGTTTTTATAATATCAAGCGGATGAAGCCACACAGGAACTGCTATATAAAAGTCTTGTGAAATTTATGCCGCAAACGTAGCTTATTCCTTATACCTTAAATCTGAAATTAAACAAAGTTAATTTAATAGAGAAAGGAATAAATAAATGCATAATCATTGAAGTTATTTGTTCTTGAACTAGGATTGGATAGTCATGCATGGTCACCGGAATTCTTCACTAACATATTATGTTTAAAACTAATACCTGTGAAAACATAACCCATAATCAGCATAATACTCGCTACCGCAAGCCTCCACGACACAAATTCTTCCTATTTTAACTAAGATTCTTCTAAAATATTATATCAAGAAATTAAAAAAGACTCGGCCATTATCGTCCGAGTCGGGATGTCAGTTCAGGTGTTCGAATTTCAAACAAATAAAAGAAAAGCTGTACGCCAATCGCAATTTTTTTGCGTTAGTAATGTTTTACATGTAGCAACAAATAATATTGCTTTAACATGTCGGTAATAAAATATTATTAATATTTAGAAACATTTTAAAATTAAATTTCTTACTTCATTACAATGCGTCAATTGCCTATTTTTCTACAAACAACGAAAGGGTTGATATGTGGCAACTCTAAGTCACTGTTAGAAAGGGACACAGCGAAAACATATAGCCCTCTCACTCGGGTTCAATTATATTTTGCATGCAAGTTTAATTATCATACAGCGCCATCTTGTACAATAACTAAGTAAGTAACTAGCGGTAGTAAGCACTGAAGTTGAAGTGACGACATAAAAGATGGCGCTGCTGTGTAATTTGTCCTATAATTAGTTCTAATCTACAAAAACTCTAATCACTATGTAATAAGATCAAATTCTTAATTTATTTTTATACAATTCCTACCATTGCTTACTCAATGTGACTTTATATTGGTTTCTCTATTATTAATATATCTTATACTAGCTGTTGCTCGCGACTTCGTATGCGTGAAATTAAAAAAAGATAGTCTATGTTACTCACAAATAAATTATCTTTCAAACGGTGAAAGAATTTTTAAAATCGGCCCAGTAGTTTTTGAGTTATTTCAATACATACAAAAATGCAAATCTTTCCTCTTTATAATATTAGTATAGATATAGATAAATCTCAAAATTTGTCAAGTTAAAGAGCTTCATTAGTAGAATACAGTACGATACAGCATTACATTCAGCGATGCTGGCTCGCTGGATACACTTACATGTAGGCTAGTTTAATAAAATGTGAGTTTGCTATTTATTGATATTAAGTATGTTAATTTTCTACTAACACTAGTTTATAAGTTCACACTAACACTTTATGGATCTTTGATATCTGCAATAAATGATTATTATTATTTAATAATAATTATTAAAAACAAAGTTGAAACACATGTTGGCGCTTTAGTTGACTTTAAAGTATTTTTACTTAAAAATACTTGTTTAATAGTATAGTATTGTATATTGTAAATTCGTAGTCTCCCCTCTGCGATCGCGCTTAGCGAAAATATACATACAATACGCTTACCTGCCTAGGGTTCGCACCATACCAGTCGTATGCCAGTCATGTTATTCAGAGCTACTATCCAACTGTACTGGCTAAGTGTGAACCACGCACAAGAGATAAATCTAGAAATGTTTGGGTAGTGACAGATTTGATCAATAAATCAAGCGGACCGCAACTGCGCAGGTCAGGTGAAGCTGGGCAGAATATGCCGCATTGCGGATAAATCTGGAATTGATATCTGCAATAATCGACCTTTAGCACATAAACGGAGAGTTTATTTTAAATATACAACGGTCTTGCGAAACCATGGCGCATGCTCAGGTCCTGCGACGTTTGTAGCCGCGCTCGCCCCATTGCAGTGCTTTCGACAGCGTAGAGGAACGAGTTTGTGCCGCGCTGTTGGCTTGTGGTTTCCAGTTTCTTTGGGCACCATCTTTTTCTGAAATCACGATGGATAATCTCGACTCGGAGCATCCAGATGTCTCAAAAGCAGGTAAGCGAGTAGGCAATAAACAACTTCGTTATCTTGGGAGCGTATCGTTAAAGTACGGTGGCGGTGGCAAGTGAGCGTGGAAGACAAAGAAGCGAAGTTATAATATTTCTTGTGTGAATATGATTTATATGTGGTGTTGTTTTTTGTGTGTATATATAATTATATTATCAGTGAGGTGATGTTCGTGTTGTGTTGTGTCGTGGTGTTTGTAATTGTTGGTGTGTTTCTTATAAAGTGACAAATCATTTTTGGGCAAAGTGCTAGTGCGCGAAGTGCTTCTAACTTTTGTGATATAAACGTGTCTAATACAGATGTTTAAAATGTTGTTTTGTAACCTTTGAGATATTCTAAGAAAATGTACTGTCTATAGTGGTAAGGTTTTGTACATCAAAATATAAAAACCAGAGTATTAACAAAAGACGAACAATGTTTTATTTGATAAAGAGACGAACGGTGGTGACACCTGTAGACTGTAGTATCTCTTTCACTCTGTGAAAAATGTATAAATATAGAAATAATGATGATTATTTCCTCAATAACTGATATGGTAATTAAATATGTTAATATCTCTCAAGAAGCAAATACACGGCGTGGCAAGTCTTTTTAAATATCTTGTCGGTTAGCAACTCTAGGGCGTTGTCGGCTCTAGGGCGTTGTCGGTTGCGCAATAAACCCTCCCCCCATCCCGCTACACCCCGCTACGCCTAATATTGTGTTCTGCGCAGCGACGTGCGCGATGTTTCGAGCCGCCACATCGGGTATCGAGCCGAGACCCTGAGGACAACTAGAACGTCTCGCTCACCTACACGAGCCAAACGATCGCTGCCACTGAGTGCAGTTCACTTCAATATATTTACTGATTACTATATAACATCGCTTATGATTATATTAACTCACCAAATAAATGACGCTACCGAGGTTTGCGGAGGACCGCTAGTGTCTATAACTACCCTTCTTTTACGAAATCACACATTATCTTACAATTTTTACAAAATAAGCATAAAACGTTACTTCACGGAAAATAGAGACGGCAATGTATGGATTTCTTCTGTTCACTAAATTTCGGCGTTGAATTTAAAAAAGATATAGATAAATAAAGGCATAAACAGGCAATAAACTAGTCGACACTGGACTGAACATAGTCACACATGAGACGAGCATATTGTGTTAGAACTCACAAATTAAAATATCCGGGATATTATGATATATAAGGTGTGCCATACACTAAATTACATATAAATATAGTTAATTTGGGGGCAATTTTTCATGTTGTACATTGTAATGTAATATCCGGAAAGCTGAGCGTATACTTTCAAGTTAATTGTCTATGCAGCGCTTATTTTTCCTATGAATACCTTTCTTCACAAAATTTAATATTCTTTGTCTACCCCTCAAAGTGTAGGCTGCGTTTGCGTCTGCGCCTGCGCCTGAGCCTGCGTTTGCGTCTGCGCCTGCCCCAGAGCCTGCATTTGCGTCTGCGCCTGCGCCTGCTAAAATATGAAGCGATACAATTAAAAGCGAACCGCTATTTAATTTTTATTTTTACAATCTTAAATTTACTAGTACCTGTTTATATGAGATGATAATTATTTGCCAAGCTCATGTGTCCATTGGTTTTATTTGTTTGAAGTAATTATTGCAAAGCTTGTTTGACGCCATATTCCGATAAATTTGATTTAATTGCAATAAGAGTACACTAAGTAGATTCTTGTTTTAATAAATGTATAATGCTAAGCTAATTGCTAATTGCTAATTGCTATGTGGTAGTGGTAAGCTTTATGAAGTGGCTGAGCGTACAATAATTGTTATTCTTATTGGGATTCTGGAACTGGGAAAAGACGTATAACTAAGCTAATCCTGTACTATATTATAGCACTTTAAATCCGATTCAAATTGAGTCTCATTGGTTCAACATCATAAACACTTAAGAAACTAACTATGGCAATTAAGTGATAAAAAAGTCCAATGGATGGTTATGGATCCGATTTTCGACAAAAAATAGATATAGTCTAAACGGAGTTTGACATATGTTGCATCTATCGGAAACACATTTATATGATATTAAGGAATGAATAAAGTGTAAAAACATCGTTACAAATGCGCATGCGCAAGGTATATCGCCTGGGCCGCAACCTGCGGACGCTTCGCCCTGCTACCCTGCGCTACCCAACTTTACTCGCCCCTTGAACGCACAACACTGCCTATGCTCAAGAAGTTATATAGCGATATCCCATACTAAACTTAAGGAACAGTGGTAGGTAGGTAGGCTCCGCACCGCAACTAGATTGTACTGTAGCATGAAGGTCCCGCTTGCCGACCACACGGCATTCGTCCACCACACGATCCTTTTTACTTTTAGTTATATTTTAAATTCGGGTGAACGAGAACGGCGCGAGGGTGAAAGCGTTATCAGATTGATGGAAGGGGGAAGGATAATGGCGCAGTTAGCTTCATCCGGGCGACGTGCAACGCGCATGTGCGATATCGTACAGCCACCGCCCTTAGAAACCGCGCTACCAACCGAATCGATTGCGAACATCAATCAAGGGAACTTTAATATTACCTTGGTAGAATATAAATACACACAGAAATAAAGTCTATGCAACCCGTATGAATATTAACTATAGCAGATTTAGCTATAATTTGTATTTCAGTTTTCTTTTTATAAAATAGATTACTTATAAAGCTCTTATCTCACATTGACTTTAACAATATAAAACAAATAACGAATATTTTCAATGAAAAAATAAAGTCGAAACAAAAGTTAATCTATTGCATTTTTTAAAATGAAT
This sequence comes from Papilio memnon, assembly GCA_003118335.3. Taxonomy (NCBI): domain Eukaryota; kingdom Metazoa; phylum Arthropoda; class Insecta; order Lepidoptera; family Papilionidae; genus Papilio; species Papilio memnon. The sequence continues at coordinate 171,657 of LD688966.1, forward strand.
CAGCGGCACTTTCACCATTGTAAAAGGTGATTAAATTAATTACATTTGATGACTTTCTAGGTTATTTTCAAATTATTGCCATCCATTTTTGTCTAGCGCCAAATGCTTATAGTAACATTTAATGAGATCTTTTAGCTGGTTAAACAATTTAGTATGACATGTTACAACAATAATCGATGCACTTGAGGACTGGTGCCCGGGCCCGCCTAGTACCTCGCTCCATCTCTTCTCGGCTTTTTCAATATCATCGGGGTGTTAGAATTGTTGAATAATAAAATGGCGTCCTTGTTTAACTTGTAATCAATAAATCGAACATGGCGGCGCGGCGACGCGGTGCGGTGCGCATGTGTGACACTTCCACAGCCGAAATGGCTGATGGCGGCCATTTTGTGCCATTCGACGCGACGACGCCGACGCCCTCTCGCCACTTGCCGCCGCGCAGCCAGACTACTGCGCAATTCACAGCCTTTATCTTAGTTATAGGTAATTATAATATACGCAACGAACCTCAATGGACTCTAACAGTAGCCTTGAGTAAATTTCTATTGTTGGTTGGTCCACGTTTCCTTGTTCTAAAAGTTTCTCAATCCCAACAAATATATCGAATTAATTAACAGTAGTTACCTACTTTTTGTAAATTTTAAATCAAATTCTTGCTAATTTTCAACGTAATTTTCGTGAAACTATTTGGTCACGCTGTAAAGAAAATATACCAAAATACATACTGTTTTGCAATTATTACTTTTTGAAAAAATTGTAATTAAAATATTATACATTTTAGTATAATATACAATGAACAAGTAAGTACCTACTTACCTATCTTAGAGATAGTTTGTAGGTAACGAGTTACATAACGTCTACTTACAGCGAGTTAAATATCGATATAAAATACCTGCATCGAGTGACTGTACTTAGGTACATCGTTTTACAGTATGTCTAATGCGTAAGGTGCGGATGCCTTTGATCTAAAGATAGCCAAAAGCCTGTTTGTGTGTCTCAGGCGGGAGCGGGGCAGGGGTCCCGGGCAGCAGCGTGCCGCCGCCACCGCCGCCACCGCTGCCGCCATCGCTGCTTTCGGCACCGTTGTTTCCGAGACCGAAACCGGGAGAGCCGGTGGGGCTCGGCGCCATCAAGCGATTTCCTCCTACAGCGCCGAAGAGGAAGGAGTCGCCGAGGCCGCAAAGGCAGCAGCCCCGACAGTGGCAGCCGGTCCAGTGGCAGCCCACCCAGTGGCAGCCCCATCAGTGGCAGCCCCCCCAGCTGCA
>LD688966.1:173126-188858 GCA_003118335.3 Papilio memnon
GCAGCCCGGCCTGTTAGAGCTCGACCAGTTGCGGCCCGCCAATTGGCAGTACTTCCAGATAACGCGATGCCGCCGGGTGCCGTTAGCCAACCAGTGGCCTCATTACGCAGGGATGCCGCTAGGCACTCTGATGGGAAGGAGGCAAGGCTATTCATATACTTATTATTCACTAACTAGTAGTTTTTTTGTGAGGTCCACCACCCTTCAATGTACTTTTCAATGCTTGACAAGACAGCGCATAACTTCCACTAGCCACAAGCGTCTATTAATCTCGTCTGCAAAATATATATACTAGCTATTTAAAATTCAAAACTAATTTTCACCCCTTTTTTAAAACTACCTAGTAGTTAATGCAAGTTTCAAGTAATTACATTAACGGATTAAACAACAAAAGCTTTAGAGGATGTATTTCTCATCTGTGTAGTACTCGTAATAGAAACCCATTTGCAAAAAATCAAGTCCGGGCTTCGTATCTACATCGTGAAAAATATTTCTAGGTGTGAACTTTGACTCCCCTTTCAACACACTTAGAGGTAAAATTTGAAAAAAGCCTGAAAGACCTAATTAATTATTTGTTTGTAGCATTTATTTAAATTGTCAAGTAATTCTACGCAAGGACTAAAGTTGCATGCAAACTTTGGACCCCTATTTAGTACCTTTAGAGGAAATATTATCGTAAATTTTTTTCTTAGTGCTATGTAGGTGCATAGAGAAATCTGGTGCAAAAAGGTATTTTTAACGCTACCTATAGAAAAACGAAAAGAACTTATGGGACACTCGGTACGAAGTATTGATTTACGTTGTTCACTATGTTATATGTATTTCAGTGGCTCGATCCCTGAGGTAGAACGTATGCTGGAGACTGTGTCGACCAAGATGCGCTACGATATCGGCAAAATTCACGTGATACTGACTGCTAAGTAAGTTTTATCACGTTACATTTGCCTATTTGATTTTCTCTTCTACATGTATATCATTACACTTGTTGCTCTTAACTTTGACAGCTTGGATTATTTTTAAAGTAGCCTAAGTTACGTCCGCATACAACAGCTACCTAAAAGCAGGGTTGTACCGGACGCTATTTTAACGGAAGCGGATGCAGATGCGGAGGTGAATGATTTCACCTCCGCGAATGCGGAGGTTAACGGAAGAGGAGGCGGAGGTCAATAATAAAACATTGATTTGGATTTATTATTATTAATAATAATAATATTTTATTTTATTTATGTCCTGTACATAAATAAAATATGAATGATTCTTAACGGACGGATCAACGGTTTTCTGGAGGTAGAGGACCTCGGTAGCTATCATTTAAACCGCAAAATATGTTGCCTGATTTTATATAGTTTTGAAGTTATTTAATTTTTTGTAAAAAAATCGGAAAATCAGATTTCCGACTAAAATTTTACCGTACGTCCAAAATAATGTGTTTACAGTGGTCATTTTTTTCTTTAACAAGTCTAATAATTAGGCTTTCGTACCGTTATCTCTTTTTTGGAATAACTCATACGAAAACTAAAAAAAAATATTCAAAATTTTCTTAAAATAAAATTTCTTCCTCTTTGAGAAGCTGTAATTATTTTTTTTCATACCAACTTTTTTTCCTACAAGTTTTTTAAATACTGCGCCTATGCCTGTAGAATAAAACAAAAATATATTATATAACGATACGAAAGCCTAATTATTAGGCTTGTTAAAGAAAAAAAATGACCATTGTAAACAAGTCATTTTGGACGTACGGTAAAATTTTAGTCGGAAATCTGATTTTCCGATTTTTTTCCAAAAAATTAAATAACTTCAAATATCAATATAAATGGGGCAACATATTTTGCGGTTTAAATGATAGCTACCGAGGTCCTCTACCTCCAGAAAACCGTTGATCCGTCCGTTAAGAACCACCCTGTATAAAAGCCAGCCAGACGGAGACAAAATATTTTTAAAAGAAATGATAGTAATAATAATCATTTAATCTGTTTAAAAACATTACAACACTTACAAATACTAGAAAACACTGAAAATAACAAATCTAAATTTAAAATTTTACCAATTACAATTAAAAGTAAGAACAATCAAATAAAAAGTATATGACGCAAAAAAAATGAAATGAAAGCAATAAATAAATTAAATTAAATAAAGACTAAAAGTATGTTAATTCAAAATACAGATTGATAGACAATTACAAGATACACTTTGTTTTACAAATGTGATGTATAATCATTATAAAGTAGTAAACCGATTGGAAGATGACAAACTGCTCTTCCTAACTTAGTACTTAACTAATAATTAAAATTGAGAAGAGGCAAATTGTATTTTACGAATAACAGTCGATATTTATATTGGTGCTTAAAACAAAGGATCCAAGGCGGCACATGTAACAGAGCGTAGGCAATAACGTTGCCAACACACTAATAACAATCAAATCTCAACGACAAACGCGCGTATGAGTCGAAAATGTGACCTGCTAGTTGACCGAGCATGCCCGCGCGGGCCGCATAAACGATACCTATGTCGTTCCTCTCGAGTTTATGACGTAAATTAACCTCCGTTATAACTCCGCATAAAAAATAACGGAAGCGGGTGCGGAGTTATCATTACTCGCTGAAGTTCCGTACTTGCGGATGCGGAGGCAGAGTTCCGATACAACCCTATCTAAAAGTAATCTACAGGTCAGGGTTCGATTCCCGCTATGTAACAATTTGTTTTCTAGATCGTGCTGAAATATTTACGCAATATGCGAATAAATTCAAAGAAGTATGTGTACTTAACCAACTGTCACTGGGCCAGCGTGATTGACAATCGTCCAATCTTCCCTCATATAGGTTAGGTTCTTCTTAAGGTGCCTCTCTGACTAGCGGTGGTTGGAGGAGGAGATGGTCAGTTCTAGGTCTCTATATAGCTTATGTTCTGAGATTCGAAATTGGAGATGTGCATGCTGAAGCACAAGGTGAAGACAACATATGGTGCAATTAAATATTTAGCATGAATGTTATATAATATTTTAGGAAGTACAACGTCGAGCTGGAGGCAGCAGCCTACGCTGAATCAGACTTGATGAGGCTGCTGCCCGTCATCATAAGGATCGTCCGGACCGCAAAGGAAATCATTAACGCGAACTTATACATGCCTGAGACCGCGGTAAGTATCTATAAAGCTTGTCTTCGCCCACTAGGTCCGGAGAATACCCGGAACAAACGCGGCTTGCGAACAGATAGACAAAACATTTAAAATTGGTTTTCGTTATATGCAATGCAAATATACATATATTATATATGTGTACGAAATATGTTTTTTTTGCACTATTACATACTGTGTGTTGTAATGATGTTGTTTGTCTTGTAAGAATGTTTTCATCGAACGGCTCGAGTTCATATCCGACGAGGCGGCGTACCTCGAGGTAGTCGTCGATTAAGGACCCCTCCGCCAACGACAACAACGGGGGAGAGATGCTGCCATTTTATGTAAGTTCCTTCACATTTTTAGTGTAGAAGGCGGCGAATGTTGGCTCGCGCAGAGGCCTCGGAGGGCGCACTTGGTCCTTGTACAGACTTTAAATCTAAAGTGGGATGATACAATTCATTTTCAAAGATCGATTAAGGAATGAGGCACGTCACGACATCGTATTTCCAATACTACAATCCAAGACAAGAGGGTCCTCTAAGAAATACACTTATTTTGTTGGCCGTTGCGTCGCCTCGCCCTTTAAGTGACATACGAGTAGTGTGCACTGCCGCTATCAACTGGCACAAACAATTTTATGTTAACACCTACTCGGGGGTACATATAAAAAAAATGTACTTTCCCTTAGATTGCTAATGATCCAATAAATATGCATAATCACTTATATTTTCAGGGAAACATACATGATGCTTGCAGCCGCGCGCTTCTTCTGCTTTGCTGTCGCCGAAAGTTGGCCGAGAATCTCTCGTTCCCCAAATAAATACATTTATACTCATATTATAACGCTTGATGAATGTTTGCTTTAAATGTACTTCAGTTGATAGTAAAATAACTTAGGTTTAAGAGTACGATTTATTATACATTGATAGGCATTTGAATGCCATTTTAACAATTTTATCAATGATATATGTCTCATTATTCTTGAAATAGACATATACCTTAATGCAATTCGATGATGCGATACGAAAGTTTTTATGACAAGGTCCGGAGTTAGGCGTTTTTTTTGATGATAATGGATCGAACGGAATGGCTTGTAGAATTCGTAAACGCGGGTGGTAATATTTATTTGGTATTCGTACTTTGATTACTTTGATGTAAAAGTTGTTTACGGTTTAGATAAGTTGGTCTATGCGGACCTGTTGAACGAGGTACAGGTAGAGAGTAGAGACTTTATTGTAATATCACTTTGATATTTATACCTATTATATGGAATTATTGATGTAATATAAAGATTGCTTTATACGGAGTGATAAGTACAATAACCCATGGATGCCAAATGCGGTTAAATAACCCAGTTTCAATAAATATGTTACTAATGAATTGACTACAAATCGTCAATTAAACAAATCAAGAAATGTTTTGTAATAATTTGGAGGTTCTCTTTATATACATAGTATAATATGTTATCAGGGCAATTTGGAAATTGGAATCTGGCGATTGAACTAAGTTTTTAGTTAGTAATTAAATAAAATAAGCCGTCATTGCAGTTTTTAAAGATATAAAATGTACGATGAATTTAAGGAGAATCTGTTAAAAGCCACTTACTTGACTCTATTAGCGCAAACTCCGCCGTCTTTGTTTTATTACGATATTTCGCGTTCCGCTTTATTTAGGTTTGCTTTCACGGCAACGTATTTTGTGATTGACTACCTTTTGCTCAATTCTTCGTCCTATTCAGTATTTAAAACCTATTTTAGTCAGTTTTGGAAATAGATTCAATAATTTTTGAGTTTATTCGTTATAATACAAAATTACAAATATTAAAAAGGAATAAATCCTTATAAAATTATTTTTTATTGTATAATGATAATGTTATATTGTTATGTATATATATATATACACATATAGATATATATATATATATATATATATATATATATATATATATATATATATATATATATATATATATATATATGTGTGTATGTATATATATCTCTAGTGTAAAAGATTAGATATACACTTTTTGATGTTTATACATGTTAAACTTTGATGTGATAAACATTTGATATGAAGTGCGTAAACGCACATACTCGTATACGCTGACTGGTGGAGTCGAGGCACCTACTACTTCCGCTCGTCTGCTCTACGACTCTACGACTCTACCGCACGTCTGTCTGTCTGTCTGTCTGTCGCCACCCATTACTTACTTAGTCCGCTCACTTACAGCGAGTCCTAAATTAGATTTAATACAAACTATTTCAATATTCCTATGTATATATATATACGAGTATCTCTGAGGCACTAAATATTTTCAAATATTATTATACATTTTTGTAACAACTTATACATTCCATGTATATAATTTTATTGTATTTTATAATACCTTCTTTACTTTCTAAACAACATAGTTGTGTGTAAGCTTTAATTATTTATTTACTGCGATTATGATCATTATTAATTAAATATGCTCAATTATCTGGTATGCTCAGTCATCAGAACTATTTATGGATTGTGAACTATAAAGCATTAGAAATATGATTCAAAATTCGTTATTACATAAAGGGATCTGTACAACATCCCGCATGTGTTGTTTTTTCATTAACATATGTTACTGTAAAACCCCGAACGTCAATCGATGCTAACATTCACCAACTATTTGGAGAACTATTTTGAGAAAGTCTGAAAAATCAATATAGCTTTAACTGTTTCACACACGTTCATCAGTTCGCACAATTTTCTTAAAGAATATTTCGCACAATTCACCACAACTAGTTGGTAAATCTTGGTTTTTACCGTAGTTTGCGCTTTGACAGTAACACATGCGTGTCATAGTAATCAAGTACATGAAAGTTTATTGTTAGTGTGTACTCCAATGAGGTTACGACGGCTACGTCGGCTACGACGGCTATGAATGTCGTAGCAACACCCACTGTCGCACCTGAACTCTAACAAGTCTTCAGACTTGTGAGAGGATCAGTACGATATAAAAGTGGACTATATTATTCGTAGTAGTTTATTTTACTGTAATAAGTATCATCTATCTCCTTTTCTCCAAAGGCAATCCGGTATTGTAACTCCGCTGCCTTTGGGTTGACATTTTTCTGTAGGTAGTAGTTGTAGTATAACCAGTAATCATAAGTAAATGTGGCCAAACAACTGTTTAAATGGTAGCTGATTGGAAACGAATGCAAAAAAGATTTATGATTCGGTAGGACTGATTTGGAAACATTCATTTATGTCATTGAAAATGTATCTCATTAAAAAAATATATTTATCTAACATAGAATTGGGGATGTTATCCTCGTCTCGTCAACACTAGTTTGTAATTAAATTATAACTTTTTGGAATTAAAAATATGCAGGTTTTACGACATGGTATATCAAAATTCCGAATTAAGGTTTTGAATTTTAACTAAATGTTAAAATTTTGGTCCAGGAATAGTTAGATATGGTAAATTGAAGGGTATTTTCGAACGTTATTTTAGAGAAGTGATAACATCTGGAATGGTATTGGCAAAATGTAGCACTATAGGTGATGTTGTTCGTAGCGATGTGTTTTTGTGTGTGTGTGTGTGTATTCGATGTACTGCTCTATTTACTTCAATAAATTATTGTCAAAAAAACACTGTTTTATTTCATCGTCAACCTGAGTTATTTTAAAACCACTTTACTTAATGGTAAGAGTAGGCGAAGGCAATTGGTACCGCAAAATGTGGACAAAAGAGTAGTGAACCGCGCTGCTGGCGGCTCTAACTCATTATTATTCAAAACGAGCTGTCGCCCGCAAACTTCGTTAGCGTGGAAATTAAAAAAAATAGTCGTCTATAATATTCCCGCGTGCATCTACTTTTTACCAGCTACCTTCCAGCCATAGCCCCGTCCAAATCGGTCCACCCGGTCCAGAGATAGCGGTCTGGTCGCCATTTTGACAGCGCGGAATTTAGAAAAAAGAATGTATGCTATAATGTGCCCATCTATGTCAGATACCCTCCAGTGAAAGTCCGATCGAAGTCGGCCCAGATATTTCGAGATTACCCGGAACAAACGCGGCTTGCGGACAGACATACAGAGACACAAAAAAAAATTAAATGCGATTTTCGTTATCAGTAACGCAAATACATCATCTTCCCGAAATCTGGAATTTTTCTTTTGATATTACACACAGACACTCCAATTTTATTATATGAAATCTATATCTATATCTATACTAATAATATAAAGAGGAAAACTTTGTATATTTGTATGTATTTGATTCACGCAAAAACTACTGGGCAGATTTTAAAAATTCTTTCATCATTAGAAAGGTAATTTATCTGTGAGTAACATAGGCTATATTTTATTATTACTAATAATGAGGAACTAATAATAAACAGCGTATTTATGGACCCCGGCGTTAAAAATCATTAAATTTTAACTTTTCTCGGCTTACGCTGCGTAAACCGTAAGAGATATATAAAAATGATGTATGAAAAGATTGTAGATCTCAAAAAGTTCTACAGAAAAGTCCGAGATAGCATATATCTATCTTTAACGGTTTTCTTACAATAACCACTTATTTGTTAACAAAATGAATTAAAAACCGCATGCTATTTGCGTCGTTGTTTAATTGGTTTCAATATTAATCCTTATCTAAATAAATGCGTTTGTTGTCAGGAGAATTTAATGCAGAATACAATTGTCCTTAACAGTATTTAAATTGGACAAATAGTTTAGAAGATATGGCGAACACAAACAATAAGGGTAGCCGAAAAATCAGCTCACAAACTACCGGGCTTAGAAATTTGGGATCAGTTGCTGAAAACGAAAATCGCATTTAAAAAAAATTTGTCTGTCTGTCTGTCGGCAAGCCGCGTTTGTCCCGTTGTCCGAAACGGTTGGGCCGATTTCGACTGGACTTTCATTGGAGGGTAGCTGACACTGACGGGCATATTATAGGCTACATTGTTTTTTTAATTCCGCGCTGTCAAAATAGCGACTGGGCCGCTATCTCTGGATGGGGTGGACCGATTTGACCGGGACTTTGACTGGAAGGTAGCTGGTAAAAAGTAGATGCACGCGGGAATGTCATAGACGACCATTTTTTTTTTAATTCCACGCTAACGAAGTTTGCGGGCGACAGTTCGTCATTTTATACCTTTTTGGCAATTTCTATGAGGATTCGAAGTAAACGATCATATTAAGAGCGGGCGCACACCTTTGACTAAACTGTCGCACAACTGTTGTGCGATTATCGATTGTTTCCCAGCCCATTCAACTGTTTAGTTGCACAACTAAAAATCAAGTAGCGAGCCCACCTCCATATAAGCTCATAGGAGTCAAAGTGAGACTAAACAGTTGTGCGATAGTTTAGTTTCAGATGTGCGCACGCTCTTAACGACGATTTTATTCACTATATGATAAGACTATGTAGTACCTAGTGGGTAATTTACAAAAAATATGAAATCAGCTCGATCGACTTTTTTGGCATCTTTCACTAGATGTTGCTAATAAGGCTGAATTGCAATTCGAAATCACTTAAATATTAAAAAAAATCAAATTCGTTCTGGTAATTCGAATGTTGCTGGAGAAAAGTTGAGCTTGTCAACATCTTTGATAGGCTCGACCGTCAAGTAACACTTCAAATGAAGATAAGATGCATTATATAAGTAATTGCTGTCTATACGCAGATGGCAGCAACAAACACAGCCAGGTTACAGGTATGACGACAGTTTAGGAATATTTTATGCAGATGGCGGCGGCCGCGCCGTCGCCGGGACCGACCACACCTACGCAAGAGATCGTATTGATTATACCTGTTGGGAATTTTCCGCTCGCCGATTTACTGAAAACGGTAAACACATCGCACCGTGCCAAATTACCGTCTCCGCTTTAAATCAATATTATTATTTATTATTTTAGATCGGCTATAATTTATACAAATAATATTTCCTGAGACTGAACTAAAAACAACATACATTCATATCTGGCATAGGAATATATCGTCGTGTGGTTTGAATAAAAACAAACAAAACGTTCTAGAATGTTCCGGACAAAGGTAACCTTAGCGCGCAGTCGCAAACTCGCAGATCGAAATAGGGCAATGGAATGGGGTAATTTAGAGGACGAACCTGCGCAGAGGAGATGTAAGGACGCGAGCCGCCGCCGGGAATCGACGCCATTTCTTCTACGGACCTTCTCCGGAGCGCACGTATTGCACTGTCACTGGTGGTATTGAGTGTTCTGCTTTGGTGGTGTTAGAATCATCAGATCTTTTGCAGCCAACAGAATCTACAGGTAAGTGCATGGTTTTATTTAGTTTTATTTTTTGTTTCTTACTATTTCATATCTTTATCTTTTAATTATTTCAAATAGGCGTTTTAATAGTTCTTATTGGTGAATTTTAATATTATTTGAAAATTACTTTATCTTTTGTGACTAGTCTCTTTGTCATACATACAATTTCGTAAAGTGTTAAATCATTGTTCATAAACATCGTAAAAAAATCGCGTTTGTTAAATATGGAAAGGCCACACCCTGAAAGTCGATGGCGGCAAAGGGGCTGAGAGGGCGCGGGGGTATGGTCATCGATTGAAGGGCGCGGGGGCTGCGAGGGGGCGGGGGCGAGGGCGGTGCCGCTCGCCCGGGCACAGCTAGGGGACGCAAATAGAGCCTGCGCGAAGTGCGTCATAGCGGCAAAGTGAAGACGCCATTTTTACAATTACAATTATTTAATTTCACCAATTTGCGCCGGTGATAAAGAAGTACCCAATTGATAAAAAGACGGCCCGCATTATTCGATACATTTGGTAAATATTAAATAACTTATCTGTAGTTTTAGAGGGTTTTTGTGAAAACGGAATTTGCTTTTACTGACAAGTTTGTGCCGCATATTTTTCGACATACGATATTAGAACGCTAATTTGTACATTTGATACATTTGTCCCGTGGTGCGGCCATGTTGGATCCGACGCAGGGGTGGGGTCGTATAACTAGATCGATATTGCCCGGCCCGGGTTCGAGCTCGAGGTCGGGCGCGCATGCGCACATCTAAAGCTATAGACAAAATGTACGGCTTCGTGCAATTGCGTCTCTACCGATACCGATACGGTCTATGTCTCCGCTTGCGTTACTTCGAGAAGAAACAACTTATTATTTTGGAATTTCAAATAGCAACAATTATCAAACGGGGCAAGTACACAACAAATACAACACCTTACGACTACCCACCGACTGCTTTGTTGTTCGCATTTATAGAAGCGAAGAATGAGAAGTTTCCTTGCCTTTTTGGCTTAGGCCATTAGGGTTGAAGAATTAAATAAATTTTTTGTCTGTCCTGAATGTTATATATCCGGGATCCAACGGTTTTAAGACAGGCTACAGATGTAATCCAGATACGCCAGAACGAGATGCCTTTCAAACCTGCACAGGATCCAGGTCAATCAAGAACGTAGATATACCAGGATACCAGATCTAGTCCGAACTCAGCTCCTTCTAGAACGATGCATGCCCAGATTTAAGATCTGCAAATAACTGAGATACCAACACCCAATTGCAACAAACACCAGGAGGTGTCCAGGACTGGTACCAGGTCTGGTCAGAACGGATACGGGACTAGAACCAGATATACTAGTGAATCAGAACTGCACAATACTGATCTGACAATAATTCTGTAGTATCCAAAACTCACACCAAATTAAAGCAAATTGTAACCTGAAACTAGATTGGTTTAGATTTTAAATGTGCTCAGAACTCCTTTTTTACCTTACATTTCATTTTTGATTAATAAATATTATATTCAATTATTTTTTTATAAAATATTTACAAATCCCTACGATTAATCGATTCACCAAAACTACTGCACGATAATTTGTTTTAGCAGCAAGATGGCCGCTAAAGATAAATTGATGGAGTGTAGAGGAAGGCTCAAAAAGTTTTTCAACAACGACATCTTCGGTGCCGTGACAACAACGAAAGTCTGGTGAGATATAATATATCATACAGTTTCACTCGCTATTATCTATCAAGGCAGAGGCAAGGCATAAGAGGGTCCACTTTAGAATTTAAACTTCAAAAAATAAAAGACTAAATTGTGTTTACTGTAGTCGTCGAAAGATTTACAAAAAAAAAATGTTTCACAAAATGTCTTTCGTCAAAAATTTTCGTCTCATCCTTGAACTGCTTTATTCTATTTTTAATATAAACTGGTAAGAGTGTGGGCGTGTGACAGGCGAGAATCTCAGCACTACCACCGATTGGGAATGATGACATCGCCATCGCCGCAGCTGACACCGTTGCTGCACCTCCGCGACGAGGAGACCATGTACTTCTTGTACGCGCTGAGGCGCACCATCGCTATCTACAAGCACAACACCACATTCGTCAAGGAGGCTAAATCGTTGTTCAGATGTGTCTGTAACGTAAGTACCTTTTATATGTTGTACTATATGTTTATTACTATTACCCCAACATTCTCATTTACTTGCAAATGGTGTATATACGATTGTGCAATTGCAGCAGGACCGGTCGCTGCCGCTCATGTCCGACGCGGCTGCGAACCGGGAGTTGAACAACGCATAATGCGAGCTTAAGCAGGCCGCGAGGTACCTGCTTTCAGTCAAAGACTTTGCCGGCTTCTTACAAGCCGCCATCAAAGTCAACAATTGTTATGATACTTATAAGTAAGTATTGCCTCCGTGCTAAGTGGAAACAGGCTTTTACTTAATTATTTGCTAAATATGATAAAACCATTCAAACCAACTAACTATTCAGAATTGGAATAATTTTGTGTATTTTCAGGAAATGCTATAAAATAATGCACCAAAAAACATGGAATAACCGAACGTGTCAACAACGTTACATCGACAGGATGTCAATGAACCTGATCATCTTCCAAAAGCTGACCAATATGATGCCGCTGTGTATGCAGAATTTCATCGACACCTTGAGCTTCAACGAAACCAACGTAAGCCTTTGTCATTCATATCATTATATTTTAAAAACTATTTACCGTCCTGGAAAAATGGGTCTCAAAGTTAAGTCAATTATGAGACAAGAAAGCTTATAGTTCCAGAAGTTTGTTTACTAAATAGTTTCTTCTATATTTATACTACTTGCTGAGGGAGTCTTAAAGATGATAATACTGTTTTCCAGGGCATACCTCCCGAAGACTGCATAATGCTGGGGATGGCGCGGCTGAGGGAGATCCGGGAGCGAGCCCTCTTGGCGGCGGGCACGTATCGCAACGCGCGCGATCAGCCGCAGGCCATGAATGACCTACCGCGCTATTGCTACTGGGAGATCATGTGGGCCAACGCGTACGTACAACACTTGCCAAATCTGCCTCTTCATAATGCTCTCTAAATGTTGAACCTCATTATAGACTATGTAGTACAGATGTACCAAAGTTCCGGGGTCCGTTGAGACCTACCATAGATCTATAGGTAGAGATATGTAGTAACAAACATAAATCCATCCACCTAAAGTTTTGCTTTTATTATTTACGTACCAATCTATCTCAAGCATCGAAAATATATTTCCGCCGAAAAATGGATATTTCGAGAAAGAAAGAAATGATAAAATATTTGTATGAATATGACAGGTCAGCGCAGCAGTTCCTCGCCACCATGTCAGCTCCGAGGTCCCGCCCGCTGATGCCCTCTACGTACATCCGCAACGTGCCCTACTACGAGATACAAAAGTGTCAGCTGATGGTCACCAAGATCGAGTTGTTCAGCTTGTGGCTCATCGTCTGCTCCCTCTCCAGAGAGACCCAGTCCCTCAAATTTCTACTCAGGGTAGGACATGTTACCTTCCTAATTTAGCTACCACACTACACAAAGCGAGATGGCTACACTAAAAGTGTCCCATAATTCATTTATATCGATTAATCTAGTAGTAGTAGTAGTAGGCATATTAAAGTATTATAAATAGATTTTTTGTGAAGTTACTAAACATCGTTACTTCCATTTGTTACAGCTAATAAGAGAGGAAATGTCGAAAATGAGAGATGAGAAAAACGTAAGGCGCCGCAGACACGAGGAGAACGGTCTGTCCACATTGTGCTTGCTGAAAGGACACTGCTTCGCCTCTCTCAACATGCCGGAGGAAGCTATCAAATGCTTCAAGAGGGTCGCCGGGTAAAGTATTCTAAGCTGTCCTTTACAAATTAAACGATAATAAGACATCGTCAGTCCAAATACTGGTACAGTCTTAATAGCAGTCTGTGGTAGCCATCTTAGGTGTTAATTAAGAGAGCAGATAGCTCTATTCCGTAAAAGGGTACGACCTTAAAGCAATGAAAATTTGCAAAATCATAAAATACAGTTTTATGCATATATAACCCCGAGAAACCAACACAGATAAACTGCACATGCTTTGTTGAATCTTGTCGAAAATATTTAGAAGTAGCCATTCCCCTCGACTTCGTAATTAAATGTTTGTGTCGTTTCAGGCTTAAAACCAAACATAGCATGGACAGATACTTGATATCGTATGCCATGATCGAGTCAGCTATTTGCCATTACAACATCGGCATGGAGGACGCCGGCCACCACTTGTTGAATGTTGCAAGGTGAGTTTGTAACATGGCATAAACAGTATCATCAGCATCATCAGCATCATCACTCTGCCAATAGGCGGCTGCCGGACATAGACCCAATACCCAATATCTAATACCCAATTCCCCAACACCTTCTATGTCAATATACATCATTAACTTATTACTGACCATTAAATGATTTTGTACAGTGATATTGTGAGATTTTTTATTTCCTTAATAATTGACTGAATGTTGCTGTTTCCAGGACGACGTACAGCAACGGGACCCCTGAGTTCCGCGCCCTCGGCCACGCCTACAGCAAGGCGATGGTCGTACGCGTCATCGAATCGGACTAACATGAAATCAGACAGGATTTCCAATCGGATTTGACGAATCGATACTGTCTTAAAATGTATCTGATACATTTTAAGACAGTATCGATATTATATTATATCATACGTATATAAAATACGTAAAATCAAAGAAGTGACTAATCTAAGGCATTATTTTATAGCATTCAAAGACTCAAGTGAAATGGACACATTCATAGTTATATAAATATGTGTTTAAATGTTGTGCTAAAAAACGAAAGAAAAAACAAAAAAAGTATAAAATCGAAAAAACAAAAAAAGTATAAAATTGAAAATACAAAAAAAAGTAGTATAGTATAGATTTAGTAGGTCGGCAACAAATATATTTGAATGTATGTATTCAGATTTATTTATTGCAAACTTTATATCCATAAATGAGTAATCATTATTATAATAGTTGTATGAAAAAAAATACAAAAAAACAAAAAAATCTTATGTTTGTATTGTTTTTTGCGCTCTTAGTTAATAGGGAATACAAAACATGAACAGATTTTAAACAAGAAATGGCAAACATGGTAGGTGAAGATAACAACTATGTGAAATTGAATTAAATATAAGTACTTAGATGTAATTCGCTTGACCGCTTATTGTATCTATTATAAGAAATATTTGAATAACATCATTATAGTTAATATTGACGATTATCCTAAACATGTACGATGTGCTATCTCAGCAAACTTAGCACAAGCGCAATTTCAACAGCGCAGAATTTAAAAAAAAAAACAAAAAAAAGTATCCTAAGTGTATCCAGCACTCATCAGCGAACTTCCAGTTAAATATAATTCAGAGATTAATGTTTTAAAAAATGGTTTTTCAATGGTACATATCTTTTTGTGAATTTCAAAAAATTGTTTCTTTTACGTCCCCTGAGGGTCACCTGAGGGTCACCTAAGGTCAGCGGCCTTTCACAATAGTCAAGACGAATGTGTGTTTCTGCGGCACCACCAATGGTATCGAATTACATAACATGTTGTAGGTACCCGTATTGTGGTACCCGTATATACATAAACAGTGTTCTCGTAACTCACGCCGTGATTACAATAAAATGTGTATGAAGCTCGCTGGTGTCTGCTAATGTTATAATTCTTTATTATATTTTTTTTTGTTCCTTTTTAACATTTTTTAATATTACATTGTTTTTTATAATATTTACTAAATTATTTTTATTATATTACGTTACAAAAAATAATTATACGTATGTAAATTTATTTATTTATTTTTTATTTATTAATATTGTTTTTTTAATTAGGTGTAATTTAAAATTTGTTTATTTTTAACAAAATTAGAAGAGGACTAGCCTCTTTCCTTCCCACCATTTGCTTAAAAGGAAACGATGGGAAGGTGAAGTGGATTTGTCGGAGAACTGAAGGGACAAAAAGGGAAGGGAAACGTCCGCATTCGGTACGTCCCTTCCTTTGTCGGTGAAAGGTAGGCTTCACATCTGAAAGTTGTTTAACTTGTTACGGTTGTGGGAGGGCAGCGGTCACTTAGCTGTTTCAACCAGTGCAGGTGGCCGCTTGCTCATTTACCGTCTTAAAAAAAGAAGAAAGAGAATTAAGCGGCGCAGCGGTAACTCTCAGTCGTTATTGAATTACAACAAAGTGTGGAAAATTGTTGCTTTCAAAACGCTGAGGATGAGGGTGTTGATGTGATGCCGACGCCGCGCTGCGCCCTTTCTCGGTGTAACTCGGGGCTTATCGTCGCACAAACGGGAGATGAAGTGTGG
>LD688966.1:217409-230157 GCA_003118335.3 Papilio memnon
TTGTAAAATTATATGTGAACTGTAATATTGTGTTTTGTATAAATAAATAAATAAATAAATAAAATAAATAAAATAAATAAAAATAAGTTAGGTACTACAAGGTCTTACTTAGTTAGGTACTACATTCGTTTTAAAGAATAAGATAAAGTTTTTTACAATATGTGGATGAAACCGCACGGGAGCAGCTAGTGTATGTATATACAGTGTAAACTCCACGTAACGTCCCTTGATTTTACGACAAACTCCCTAAAGCATCGAAATCAATTGGCTTTGGTTGCTTTAGCTTGTCTTCCATAAAATAATACACTCTATAATATAGCATTACATTCACTCTTCATAACGACCACAGTGGAGTAATAAAAAGTAATTCGGAAAATTCAAGCAATGGAAACTCTGAAAGCAGCTAAAATATTGGAAAATTACTTCCTTTTTCGACAAGATGGCTCAATATTGCAAGATATGAGTAAAATAAGTAAAAAAGTATAAAACAATTACTGGTGCAGCAAAACACGTCAGACAAAAATAACAGACTATACGCAATAGCAATCAAATAAGATTATTTTTTATATACGTAACTACTCTCTCCCTCTCTTCGGATCGTTTCCTCATTCCTGAGGGTCGCGACCACTCTCCTTGACCATCTCTCGTAGGATGTTTCTCCATTCTGTGCGATTCTCTGCGATGTGGATGGCGTAACTACTAGATAACTACTAAAACTATTTTCAAATAAACTTTTCTTTTTCTAATTCTGATTTTTCTTATCTCCATTTAACAACTCTCTATAACGCTATAAAATGGACAGTCCCGTCAGTGTCGTTATATAGAGTTTACACTGTTTTAGATATAATATACATACGAGGCTCACACTGAAAGTTCTTAGAAAATCAAAAAGTGGGCAAATTAGCAAGTTATTATTTTTATTATTTAAAAAATAATAGTTTCTATTCACATCAATACATCGCTGCATTCGATAAAACCACCGAGATATGCACTTTGCGCACTCGTCAACACGACGGAGTTCTAAGAAGGAGTAGGGGGTCCAGTAATTACATTTGAAAATATGAATCATCTTGTGTCTGTTGTTACGAAAATGTGATACCATTTGTTAACTCAAGAAATTCCCTATTTCCAAGGAGACGCATGTATAATATGTTTAGTTTTGATAATTTCAAAAATATCATCATCATCAGCAGCAGCAGCAGCTCACTATACGTCCCCATCGAGGGACTCGGAGCCTACCCTAAAGTTAGGGTGACTAGGCCATAGTCAACCACGCTGGCCAAGTGCGGGTTGGTTGACTTCACACATATCTTTGAATTTCTTCACCGATATGTGCAGGTTGCATCACGATGTTTTCCTTCACCGTAAGAGCGTCGGGTAAATTATGTACATATGAAAATTCGAAAAATCGAAAAATCACTGGTACATGGCGGCGGGATTCGAACGCAAGACCTGTAGATTACAAGTCAAGTGCTTAAACCACTGATCCACCGACGCTCGTTTTATTAGCTATTCATTTCAAATTGCAGTGATGACGGAACCCTTAGTTGTAACGTGTTTTGTGCAACTGGAAGTATTTCCTTAATGACATAAAATAAACAAGGATTTTGGTTTTTAACGCACATATTTATTTACGTAATAAGGAAATTACTTTGTGTACTCTGATGGTACAAGTGCTTCCTTTACAATTTGCGTTTTTATTTACAAAAGGAAAGAATTTCCCTTTAATGTGGAAAGATTATTATACCTTGCTGGTAACCCTAAATGTTCAGAGGCGCCCTCCTCCTCCTCCTCTTGTCAATGTCAAAAAGGTGCCACAATAGCTTTGTGGCACTATAAGAAAATTTTCTCGCATTAAATTCACACTGGCGTGACATAGAAAATTTGAATTTGCCGTCAAATCGTAAAACAAATGATGAATGTATGAAATTTGTGCTCTATAATATTAGCAAAGAGTCATTTTTGCAGAATTTAAACTTATTTTTTTGTTATATTCTTTAAAGGTAGCCAGTTCTACAAACTTTCAGTGTGGCCCTCGTATATACAACATGATTCTTAATGGACCGAGCTTGTGATTCAAGCTTCATGGAGATAGAGGAGACCAATAGACAATATTTAAACTATGTAGTACGTTCCGCGATAGTCAATAGTTCTATATTTATTTTAATATTCTTAAAAGAAACCGTCAAAATCAGATTTTTCAAACAAAAGCCTGATAATATACCATAGGTGTCTGCAACTTTGTCATTATGAAATATATTATACAAAAAACTAGCCTTTGTCAGCCTAGTTACACGCCTAGCGCATGTTAAGTCTTTACATACACAAAAATTGTTTGTCCGCAGACATTGGTAAAGATCGACCTCAAGATTAAATCGTCCGGTGTGGCGTGGCCGGCGGATTTGGAGGCGAACCGTGTCGCCCTCCACAATTACGTAATCGGCTGCTCTTACGCCGGATTGGGGTGTCACGACCTCGCTATTGACTACCTACTTAAAGTCCCCAAGTAAGACAGTTTCATTCGACATATTCACTTCTTATATATTTAATTACTTCTTCACGTAAACCACTAACATGGTTATCGCCTTTTTTTCCTGCCAGAATGAAGAAAGAACTGAAGACGGACTTGTTCCTCGTACCGTTTTCTCTTATGGAGGCTGCAATGTGCCATTACGCTAAGAACAGGAGCGGCACTGCAGAGTCTCTCGTGCAGACAGCCTTGTGAGTCTATTTTTACTTCTCGGTATTGCCCTGCCTATTAAAGTGTTCCTACTTTTACATGCATATTAATTACTCTTTTACAGCTTGATTAGTCATTTTAATTTATATATTATACTAGCTGTTCCCTTGCGACTTCATCCGCGTGCAATTATGAAAAATTTATTCCATTGTTTACCTACATTTGTCAAATTATCAATTGCAAATGTCAAAATGGCATGACATGATGACAAACTATGGCAATCTTGCTTCCTTGATGTTGACAGCAACTTATGGTCTCTTTCCCACATTACGGTTTTTATCCAAAATATTTACCCCCTAAGTTTAATGTCGTGAAAATATATAACCTAAAGCGTGATGTATAAGTGTATGGCTTGTTATTAAAAAAAGAATTATTCAAAAATATGCTGTAATTGCTGACATCTTAGGCAACAAATAGTATAGATATATATATATATATTGTTTATAGGATAGATATTTTTTTTTTTTAGAACATATATATATATTCTAAAACAAAGTCGCCTTTCGGGACCTCTGTTTGGTCTCTATGTTCTGCTAAAACACGAACCATCACGTATTTTAGATTACATGTGTAATAAATACTTTCTTGAAATGTGAATAACTGAAATCGAAATGAGTTTGTATGTAGTTTTGTACATTAGGATAGAGGAAAGTTAGTAATTTATGTTGTGTTTTCGCAGCCAGCTGTACGGCGACAGTTCTCGGGAGTTCAGAATGCTGGTGCACTCGTACGACTACGCACGCCGGCACCCGGTCTCCAAGGACTACATACTCGACACCAAAGAAGATTTCGATTTCCCCGAGGACTATCCCGACATCGGATTGGACTGGACTGATGATGAGGATGCTGGAAATCCCGATAACATCAAGCGTGGAGTTCCACCACAACAAAATCTTGAAACTGTGGATGAGGAGAGCGTGAATGTGCAGAAGAAGCCGAGCCGAAATGAAGACGACGACTTTGATGTCGGAGAAGTTCTGAAGAACTTGTTCGCTGACGAAAAATAAACTAGCCAAAGCTTGACCAGTTGTTGGTCTTCCCTTAAAGATAGTTTCTTGGATTTGCCAGTAAACTTAGGACATTAGAGTCTGGGAAATTATTTAACATACGATCCATATTTTATTAATTCTGGCCTAATTCCAATAGGACACCCACTTCAGCCACTTTTTAGTAGATTTATCCATTTCTAGATAAGTGTATTAGTAGTATTTTAACATCAAATTAGCAAAAGTTAGTATAAAAACTCTTCACAATTCATAGTTGGGGCTACAGCAATCAGTTACAAAAATTGTGTTTAGCGCTTACAGATACAGATATAGATTTTTAGATCGAGTTGCAGATAAAAAGATTTTTTTTAAATACCAGTTAAAGGCAGGAAATGTATCTTTTATGTACTGCGAAAAAAAAACTGCAATTCATTGCTTAGTTATTATTTTCTGAACATTTCAAAGTGTTGTGTGACGACTGATTACTGAGTTTTGCTGTCGATCTTGCTTACATCTTTATGTTAAAACTAAGTTATTAAGTAGGTTTGTACTATTTGCTTGTACGCATTAATCTAGTTGATGTTCTAATGCATATTGAGTAGTGTACAGTAGGAGTTGTTGGCGGTATTCCACTTGTCGCGACTATCTTTTGAACTTTGGAGACCATCCCGAAATGTAACCGGTAACACATACCCACTAATAAGACCATATTTACTTTGGGACGCAGGTGGTTGGTTGATTGCGAGGCTATTTTCTGTTATTGGAATACCGCGAACAAAGATCATACACATGTAGATATGTGAAGTATTGTAAGTCTGTTCGTCTGGAGGTCATATAATTAAAGACAGTGTAAATAAGTTAGTACACAACGGTCCCTATCTTTACCTAAATACTAAAAGAGCTTAAATTAAATATTTCCAAGGTATTTTATAAAATGAAAATTTACACAGTATTATTTAAAACATAGGTAACATAAATTTTATTTACAAAATTGAAAATAAAAATACCTTAGTTCTTGTTAAGTAGTGTTCCTAAACTTCACAAGATAGATTTTTGAATTTGAGTGGATTTTGTTTATCGAGCGTTAGTTTTTGTTTCAAATATGAGTGCTCATGCTCGACTCCAGCGAGGGTCAGCAGAGAGCGGAGAACTGCTACCGACTTGTACCTATGAGTAGGAGGCTCACTTGAAGAGCGGTTTCGAGCCGGATGTCACCAGCCGCGACCATCGTCTTATCCCTGCAGAATGCGCATTACTTACCAATTAATTATATGACAACCAATTATTATATCCACTTTGACGTAGAGGAATAACTGTGTACGTGAACTGTTGTGGTTTTCGGATTGTCTTGTCACCAGATGGCGCGTGCCACGCTATACTAGTAATGTTTAAATTAGGAATTAAAGTATCTGGTAGACGAGTGGTACAGTTTCTGTGTTAGTTGTAAGCGTTTCAAATAGCTATCTCAATATGTAGTCGATGTAACAGTTTAGTTATTATATGCTGTCACTAAGTGGTGAGTGCCGACTAAGTGGTCTACTAAGATATTCCTATTCTCTTCTCTCAAATATTATTTATAATAATTATTATTAGACTGAATGAAGAAAAGACTAAAAGTGTTTGGTACTTTGCGGTAACCGCATTATGGAAAGTGTTTTGAGACTGATGTTAAACTAAACTAAATTTACTGTATGTTTTCAAAATTGCGCATCAAATGACGCTTGATTTTTATTATAACGCTAATTGAAGCATTCTTATTGAAAATATGAATGACGGTTGACTTTGAGTGGTATATGACATGTATTTACATGTTTTTCCTGTTATTTGTATGTATCTTGTTGAAAACGATTTATTTGAAATCTTCGGCAAATGAAAATTTGTATTGACTCTATTTCTTATCGATGTGAAGTTGATGTTTCTATTTCACAGTTGATGTATTTCAGAGCCGTGTGACAAATGTTTATTAATTGTAACAGTAGTGACGTACGTCCGTAGTGTATGTTAGACTGTAGACGCAGTAGCAACAACCGGCCGGTAGCGCTAGTACTCCCCCGTCATAAGATACACACATGTATCCTTTATCGATGTCTATTATTCTTATATAAATGTTTATGAGCGCTGTTTGCGTTCAATTTACTCTTCTATGAATGTTTATATCGTAAGTTAATATTATAAGTAACTGTTACTTACATATCTGTGTTACCTATCTGTGTAGTAAACAGCGCGTTTTAATCTTCTAGAAACTCGAACGTCGCTCAATTTTGTGGAACGTATTGTTTTTCTTTAGATATGTATACGGAATGACAACAGCGCATTCCGGTGTTTGTGTTGGGTTGAGCGCAGAGCGGATACACGTTCGTTATACGTGTTTAATGTTTTACTTGAATCACAATTACTTACTCTCTAAGTGTATGTATGTATGCAGATATTGCATGTTTTATCTTCTATCTCTATGCGCAACTCTTGCAAGCGCCCATTTATGTATCCATTAGGTGTCAAATAAATATTAAAAATGTAATTGATGTTTTATTTAACAACTAAAGCTACCCAAAAGAAATCTCACTGACTCTCTTCTCTCTCTCTCTCTCTCTCTCTCTCTCTCTCTCTCACTCTCACCCTTATGGAGTTCAGAGGAAATCTAACAACGAGCACGCGACCTAAAGTTGCGCTTGGTTCGCCTACCCCATCTATAGATACAAGAGAGTACAAACAGACAAAAAATAACATAACAAAGGAGAAGAATGTGGAACTAGGTAGGTACGTTACAATACGTATTTTTCCTGGCAAAACACAAAACAATAATTTTGAGTCACTTCTAGGATCTAATTTTTGCACACATGTACAATACCCGCTACTGCTGCTAGCAGAGCCACTCAGAGCTCTCATCTACACTTTATGACTGCTTGAAATATCGCACCAGACACTGTTATGAATCTTGGCCACGTCTTGTGAACATCCGTATTATGCACGTCCCCGCTCCCGGGGCTTGAACTTATCCATACTTAAAGATAACTAGGACTCATTAAACCACATTGGCCCTGATAAATCGAATTAACTAATCCCATGAAAAATATAAAAAAGTGCCGAGTCTCGCTTCCCCTACATAAATGTGTTAGACGTCATGTAAAACCTAGTCATTTTAGTTAGTGTCTATAATGAAGCCCTAAGCAATTACACGGTGCCATCATTTCATCATCATTAGTTATAAGGTTATAACTATAAAATTGCTGAAATAGCACGCATAAGATACGACCACAAGGTGCTTACGAGAAAATCTAGTCAATTTCATAGTTCGCAATCAAATATCTATAATCAGCGCCATCTTACATTTCGCAATGGAACTGTGATGGATGTAATACAAACCGATGGCCGATGTGTAGTAGAAATGTTGCATTCAATAGAAGTAATCATAAAACTTTATGATAAACGAAAAAAAATGATCCGACGAAATAAACTAAGTTTATATTGACATTTTAAATCTAATTTAAGTCTGTTATTCCTATCCAAACTTTAAAATCAAAGCTATGTATAGTTTAAAAATGCTGCCATCTATTGACAATATCGCATACTATCTAACACCCTTTTTTGTCTGTTATTTTATTTCCACAATGGATGGCAGCATCATTAAATTTAAGCAACAGTGAAGTATTAAAGGAAATTAAAACCTCGTTATTTTCACGTTGTTAATAAAAACAACCGTTAAATTCATCATTTTGATTTGTCCCGCTTTAGTTGCATAATCCAAGGGCCTAGCAAGGCGTAGGTCATAGTGATAACATTAAATAAGAGGAATGTTCGAATCATTAGAGAACTACACCTACCTACATCGGAAATTACATAAAAACCTCACAAATCCTGACTACTTTCCCGGCCACTGGTCATCCCTCATAACTTATCAGGAAGTTTTTGAATAAACTAGTTGTGATTGCTCGATTACCATTATTCAACATACAAGTTCACTCAACTTTACACGTCAAAGTGAACATACTGGCGTATAACACTCTGCTCTGCATGAACAACGCAACAGCAACCGATATGAAAGTTATTTTTACATTGTTACTGTCAGGTGGAGGCTGCTGACCGCCACTGAAGTAAATCGAAAAAGAGGTAAAACAGACAAATAAACTACTTCGAAATCCTAAGATGTCTAAGAACTTAACATGATATTTAGTTGTTTGACGACTAACACCGGCTGAGTGACAATATATATACGTTTGATTTCTTTCCTGTTATACCAGTAGGAGTACCCTTCCCCGTGATGACTGCCGCGCCCGGCCCGCCGCGCTCGGCCCGCCGCGCCTGCTGTTATGCACTCAGCGGAGAAATACGAACCTAATAACACTTCACTCGTCAACATCGGTATTACATACATATAAATCGACATAGATAAAAACAAATAAATATAATCAGTCGCGTAGGACTTCTCAGTTTTTCGTTTAAAAAACAGTTTTTTAAATGAATTACCTTTGGAATACAAATAGAATTATTTTAGTAACCACTGCTTGATCATCGGTGGCAGGCGACGCCTTTGGGTAGAAGTAGTTACATGTTCGTAATGGCTGTTTCCTGAGCGAATGTTCTGGATCTATTCGCATAATCGATGTCAACACGAGGTCCTTAATCTGCATTTCAAAATGTGTTTTCGCACCGAGGCGAGGCGAGACGAGGTGAGGCGAGGTGAGCGGGGCTCAGACCCAAGGACTCGTCGGCCTCGTTCTCTATATCAGCTATACATCAATATCTTGTCTGACATTACACATCGTTTACAACAATAACACCGCTCGTTTTACATAAATGAGCGGCGGCGGCACACCTCGTCTAGACGTTTACGTTACAATGAAAAAAATATTCTATGATCTGCAACCTTCTATACATCTTATCAAAGTTCCCTTTTGTGACCTTGACCTATATTTGGGCTCTTTGTACTGCTAAACAAGATGCTGTAAAGTCCTCGGGGTGATAGCGAGGGGTACATCTGTTGAAGGCGAGGAGGTGCAGACTAGGGTAGACACGGATTTGATAAGTGCACAATAACCACTGACATTTATAAATGGACAGCTAGAATGTAGTAATCTATACTAATATAATAATATAATAAAGCGTAAACACACACGTCTTTGTTGCCTAAGATGTCAGCAATTACAGCATATTTTTGAATAATTCTTTTTTTAATAAAAAGCCCTAAATTTACGTCACGCTTTAGGCTATACATTTTCACGCCATTAAACTTAGGGGGTAAATATTTTGGATAAAAACCTTAAAGGTGGGAAAGAGACCATAAGTTGTTGGCAACATCTAGGAAGTAAGATTGCCATGGTTTGTCATCAAGTCATGTCATTTTGACATTTGCAATTGATAATTTGACAAATGTAGGTAAACAATGAAATAAAGTCTTTATAATTTCGCGCGGATGAAGCCGCATGGAAACAGCTAGTATAATATATTGTGTCTATTTGATTTTCACTGAATTCAGTTCGGTCGCGGTATTGAGGATTTCAACTAAGTTGGGAGAATAAGCGGTAATTTCCAAGCCTGTAACATATCTATTTATACTGATCAGTGACGATAACATTTAATTATGTGATAAGTTGCGCGACCTCCTTGGAACTGCACGACGCGTCATGGCCACTGAGATAGCAAGCCATATTTTTCTTCTAAATTCGAGTCACCGTCAAAACGCATCTGCAGACAAAAGACAGCCGAGCACGATCAAGTCTCCGACACCGTCTTCCGTACTAAAAAAACTGTTCACCCAATAATCCCAATCACCGGATACCAAGATGAACAAGCTGTACATCGGTAACCTGCCCATCGAGGCTGACGAGGCGGCCGTGCGCCAACTGTTCGCGGAGCACAACCTGACGGTCGCAGACATCTCTGTGAAGCGCGGCGGGTACGCCTTCGTCGACTTCCCTGACCAGTCCGCCGCAGACCGGGCCATCGATAAGCTGCATGGTAACTGTACAAACAACATGTAGCTTGACAAACCAACCTTGTCAAAGTAAATGTAAAAACTCTATAGAAGACGTACATTATCATTAACGGAAAATTTCATTTTATTCCAATCCAAGAATCATTCAACAGTTAAGGGAAATATAGAATTCCATGTGAAATATGCCAACATTTTGTGACAAATGTCAACCTGCTGCCGTCATATAAGAATGATTCCATGTTTATTTATTTGATGCCACATTATTGTTTTACTAGCTGTTACTCGCGACTTCGCCCGCGTGAAATTAAAAAATAATAAAAAATATAGCCTATGTTACTCACAGATAAATTACCTTTCTAACGGTAAAAGAATTTTTAAAAACGCCCCATTAGTTTTTGAGTTATTTCAATACATACAAAAATACAAAAATACAAATCTTTCCTCTTTATAATATTAGTATAGATATATCTTAAACTGCACATTCAGGGCTAAGGATACATATTAGAGTATGTCAAATTGGCGACTTGGACTTGGTAGTGTTTAATGACGGCGGTTGCTCAGCAACCACAGCGAGTATAGAATCTGATGGCATGCCTGTCTCTCTTTGTTAAAGGTTACTCGTACTGTGGACTCCCGCTAATCATCGAGCCATCCGTTGCAAATAAAAAAGCGTAAGTAACAACATTGTTTTGAATACCAAAGTAGTTTCGGAAACTCCACGGCTAGCGCGTATTTTGCGTGACAGTTAATTATTAGAAGGTTTTTTTCTTAAGGTTTCGATTGATTTATTGTGTACTGTTTAGTAATTATAGTTGTCGTTTATTTAGAAATGTACCTATTATAGTATTCTATAAACATTTGATAGCTTTTTGTGTGTAAAATATGAATATGGAATTGTTGTGTCTAGAGGAGCGCCCTAGAGACGTTAAGTTGTAGAGTGTTGTGCAGGACGGATAGCGAGGCGTCAATGCAGCAATGTGGCGTCGTATTGTAGTGACAATGGCCATATAAAGCGCGGCCAGTAAACACGCGCGTCGGCCCCATTCTAGGAACTTCGGGGAACTTTCTAGATGCGCGAATTGCGCGCCGTCCGCCCGCGTACTCCGCGTACTCCGCGTTCTCTGCGGGCTGCGGGCTGCGGGGCGTGTGTACTCGATTACGGTCCCACAGTTCCACAATCTGGAACAACACTCGAATGAATCAACTGGAAAGTTTATATCTGCAACGTTTTTAATGCAGTATTGACAATCTCGAAATAGGAGGCCTTGTTTATATGACGTGCTTGAAGCTACAAGGTCGGGAGATTCATGAGCGTAAACAGTTCGGAAATCAATAACAGGCACACACACACACACATACGTTAAATCAATCAAAATGACGAATGCAGAAGGTAAACAACTGAAGTTGTTGGGAAATAAATATTGACTAAAATCACTTCACACCTTAGGGCTTGGTATATTTGTGAGTATTGTTAGTGGTTAGTGAATACGCGGCGGCATTTCTTGATTAGTTGAGCATCACCACCATTACCTGCGTCTTTATATTTAATCAATAACAAAAAGTTCAATAAATTATAATATATAATTTTGCAATTTGCACGTTCCTCTTGTCGATTCCATTAAAAGTATCGTTTCCATTAACTAGAAAAAACAATTCCTCTCAGGAGAATATCTCGAGGGATATATTTGAATGTAGTATTACATCAACACTCTTTTCTGTCTCAGCTATGGATTAACAGCCCAAGGGTCACACACGAAACACATTCACAAGAACTTTTTCATTGTTAAATCCTTAGTCACCTATCATATAATAGATACCAGATAGAGCTTTGCCTATCGGTTTTGAGAAAAAGTGATTGTTAATTGTTAACAAAGTATTTAAGCAACAATCTTGGTTGCTGGTAGACCAATAAAAATGACTCATTTGTAGCGTACGGAAAATTGAGAGTAGTGTTTAGTCTCGGCGTGGCTGGCGATGTGGCAAGGGCATTGTGTCGACGTTGACGCCGCGTGTCGGAGCTCGGAGCTTCACTAGTATTTTGTCTTGTTAAAGCCATTTACTTACGTACCTCTTATGCAACTGTGGACGTTGATAATCTGTTACAATACCCCGTATACAGTATCCCGTTTGGATAATACTTATTTTGATGTGATGCTCTCATTTCAGAGAAGGTTTATTATTATTATTATTTAATTCTTTTTACGTAAATATTACAGAAAAAAGTGTATGATAAGTAAAATATTTAATCAACTTTAATTTTTAGAAAAATCTAAGGCATGCGATTTAGTCACAATTACACGGGCATGCACATCTGTCATTTATTATTGCGTTCAATAGTAGGGGAGCCGACGATGCTAAATGGGGATTTACTCGAGCATCGTAGAGACCTATTGGGATGCAAAGCTTAGATGATAAGAAGAAAAAAATGTTATATGATATGTACCTTTACATCGGTGGGGGAAGCGGCTATAGATTTTTAAATATGTAAAAAAAAAAACTGTTGCATGGACATCCTCGAGCGCGTCAGATATTGATAGCATCAATTCCCTACGTATTTTTAATAATGTACATATGTTAATCTGATCGTTTGCATGATGGGGTGGTTGTATAATATTTAAGGGTTGAAAATGAAAAAAAAATTAATCGAGTGCGTCGGATTTTCAAATTCGGATTAATACATATATATATGGTTCATCTTTATGTTCTAAACGTAATGTCTCATAATTAGACGATTATCCAGAGGGATTCGCCTGATCTGACAAAAAAAAATTAGAAAAACGGTTCACCTTATAGGGCATCCCTGCAACTTCCTGCTAATTCCATTCCTGGGCGCTTAAAATTGTACTTATGACATTTTTGAGCTCAAAATATAATTTATGTGATGTTTTGAGCTCGCTGAGTTCAAAGAAATAATATTTCTATGCATTTGAGCTCTCCCATGTCGAAAGTCTGATAGAAGTTTCATATAGAACTATTTGGACACTATTTTTGGAATTAATATCACTCATCTATACTTCTATATTTATCTATACTTCTATACTAATATAATAAAGCGTAAACACACACTTCTTTGTTGCCTAAGATGTCAGC
>LD688966.1:231753-316200 GCA_003118335.3 Papilio memnon
AAGCAAGATTGTCAATGTCAAAGACCTTAGTTGTCATTTGTGCATTTGAATTTTGACATTTGCCAAATGTACACAATAAAATAAAGTTTTTATAATTTCACGCGGATGAAGCTGCACAGGAACAGCCAGGAACATTAAATATTTATAAACTTTAATTCACACAAATAATATTATAATAAAAATAGCACAAAAAAGCCAAAACGTTGGATACACGTTGTAAACAGTACAGTATGCCACGAACGAGTCTTTATGATCAGTTGTGATGGCGTCTTGGCAGCAGAAACCAGAGTGGGGACGGAGTGAGAGAGGAATAGAAACGCGGAGAAGGCAATGTAGGCATCACGCAGCTGCACGCATTTAACCCTTAAATGCATATTGTTGCCAAAAGTCTACAAACAAAAGTATAGTTTTTATTGAAACCAAGAATTTTTTAATTATTTTTCCTTTAATCTGTGACTCACAACCTATACTGAAATATTTATTTCACAATTAAATAAAAAGTCATGCATTTAAGGGTTAACTTTATCGACGAATTTTTGTTTTTTCGGCTTGCGGAAATCGTCAGATTATATATTTTTCATTATTCTTGAATTATTTCCTTTAAAATAAAAAAAAATAAAAAATTAGCTATGCTCGAGAATGTTGAGATGACGTTATTTTTTACAACTTTGTTGCCCTCCCCTTTTTTTTACGTCACTCTCAAATTGTCAGATTAGTGGAATATACACTTTTTAGGATGTAATTAACTCACCCTACCTTAATCTGACGAGCTCGAGAATTTTTTTTTACTAATGTGATCCTGTTTCCTTCACGGGTGGCCTTATATATGGGCCTCATGTTTTGTTGAGATACTTAACCGGGTACAAGGTATCCCCCTGTGTATTAATCTGCCGTGCTTTAGTAAATCCCGAAATCCTCGCTTCGGCTCCCCTACTACAATGTATAAGTGGTTGATTTAAATGTAATTTTGTTTTCAGTGTGAACCCACCCAACCTGCAGAGCACCAGTAGCACGCAAATCAAGGAGACCAGCAACGACTCCTCGGGAGGGGCATGGAGGTAGGTCTAGTTGTAATTTGTCATAGCTGAGTAGACCACACGACACCATCAGCGTTTGTGTACTAACATTACTTTGTATCGGAAAATGACGACATGGGTTACAGACAGACTGTACCTAACTACGAGCTGAAGCAAGAGAATTAAACTTTTTTTTAAATAATAAGAATAGTGTAGTAGATTAACATTTTGATATCTTGTTTACCGACAACATCATAAAAGACGGTCATTTCTTCTTGTTGTTAACTTTTTAATGTTGTTTTTAAATTGGGTAATAATACCGGTGCGGTGTGCCACAATGTTTCGATGACTTTGTGTTTACCTATGAGTATGTCTATACATACATACATACTGTGTTACCATAAGGGCGTTAGCGATCGCGCCTTCACTGATTTCATTGGGACGTATTTATTTTTGAATTATGGGCTTGAAAAGAAATGTCTGAATGAAAAAAAAAATTATAACAAGACACGTGTTTTGATGAATCTACTTTTACATATTTTTATTAAGCTTTATTTAATCCCAAGTATTCACATAAAGTTGCAACTATCTTTTTTAATTTATTTTTCTAATCAATGTTGTTAAAAACTCAAATACTCATATCTCGTAATTGAAGACAAACACATGTCTGATGTTATTTGGACTTTTATTCACTATTTATTAATATTAGTGATTATAATAGTCAGAGAATCTGAAATTGACAGATTGTGTTGTAAACTATTTGTGAAGCTGACAACAACAGCAAAGATTCTTTTGAAACGTTCACTTCGCACTTTCATTTGAAGGATTTTGAATTCTGCCATAGAAATTATCTTTACATTTACGGACGTAGCATCAACCATTTTGCAAGATACCCATCGTCCCGGCGACAAGGCGACCGCGAGATCGAGCTACTCGGCGGGTTTTCAATTAACTTGTAAACTCGCATAATTTTGTGTTGAAGTAAAATTGCATGAGCGCTTGCCTCGTAATTGCCGCGACCAACTTAAATAGATTTTTGAATTGCCTCTTAAATTATACTCTTGCGCCAGCCATCTCCCAGCGCCCTCGGCTAACCAAATACACTGCGTAGGTAATGATTTTTTAAACTCGGAAAGGACGAGAATGAGTTGTACGGGAATAAGTAGTACTCTGAATCGTTAGCCGTTAGCAGGCAGTCGGCGTTCCATTGAATATGTCGGGCTTCTAAATGAAAACTTGTATCTTATGTCATTCATTCACCGACATTCAGATGACTTAGAAAGACCCTAGTGTGAAATTGTATTGAGCTGTCTACAGCTTTACCTAACGCTAAGATGATTGTATTCGTAAACAGATCGAGTAAAAGCTACACCACACGCTGCGCTAACTGGGACTCTTGTAGAGAGTGGTGACAGTATTGAATATTTTCCGTTGCCGGCTGAATTGCAACCAATCGAATGTAAAGATTACGTCAACGAGGGTCAACTCGTTGGTCGGTTCCATCAATGCCGTTGCTTCGCTCTTCTTTATCTAGCGGGTTTAGCTACCGGTACCTTTTGCGGCTTTAGCGTTGTTAGACGATCATGTTTCATTAATAAACTTAACAATACTTAACGAATAATAACAATTTTTGCCTATTATTCATAACTCAAATGTCAGTAATAACGTCACGTCGGAATTAAATGTCACATAAGCAATGTATTTATTTTCTGCCTGGAGTACATTATGTCAGGACAGAAGTCAGAAGCGCTGGCCTGGTGTTGACTGTTTTGGCTCACTAGCGCCACTTAGTGGTTACATTGCGCTAGTTGTATGCCTGCGCTGAATTGCGCGATACTGTCCTACTGTACTAGTATAATGTAAACCAGGCATGCCAAGCAATTTTGCACACTCTGCATAGTGTCAATTTTATCTTGTATGTCGGTGTCTACTTACATTTTATACGACACCATACGATCAGCAGTGAACATTGTTGCTTTCCAGTACTTGGAATTATTAATTTAAGAACAAGGGCATATAATGTCTTGAATTTCTCTGCTAAAGAGGTTGTATGTTTGATGACTACGCTATGTGGCCAGAATGGATGCCAACAAAGTACACGAAGTTATTCTTCCACAAAAAATATATTTAACTCTTGATACTATGGACGTCAATCGGTTATCTGTTTCACCACTACTTTCGGTATAAGTAGAGAATAAAGAATAATATATTTTTATGGTAAGGTAATTATTGCGAATCGGCTGTTCATCGACCTTTATGGTGTAATTGAAGTACCTAATACATTTAGACTATAGTAAACCAACACTTCGTAACTTTTCTGGTCTCTTACCATAACAACTAGTATGTAAATTTTTGGATTATCTGAAGATCACTGTAATAATATATGCAATACAAATGTTTGCGCGCGGCATCGTTGGCGCTTAATTAAAAGAACACCGCATTTCTTCCAGACTTTGTTCAGCTCCTGCGCCAAATTTAACAAACAAACATCGATACAAACTTTTAAAATGTTAGCAAGAGAAAGATGTACATATATATGATAGATATGTGGAGGATCCGTTCCTTTTTAAGCAAAGTACACGCATACATAACAATATATTTATGCGGTGGCGTTTGTTTGCAATAGAATGCAGAGAGCATGACTTCCCAGAGATGTGCATTATAGTATAGGGGGTTGATGGGCAGGACAGTAGGGCGGGGAGGGTGGTTACAGGCTGTACGTTGCCGCGTTGCCTAGGTCGTAGGTAATGGCTAACGGCACTATCCGGCCGATAGGAGGCGGCGGTGTCCGCCCCGAGCGGCTGGGCGGGCGGCGGGCGGCGGGCGGCAGTAGTTGGTGCTCCATTGAATGAACGTGGAGCGGGCGGAGGGGTGTGTGGGTCTGTTATCACACACGCGGAGACTGCGTATGTCGTTCATACAACTACTAAAACATAAAATGGTGAAGAATGTTGAACCAACACGTCATTAAATCAAATCAAATGTTTTATTCGGTTGAATGCGGTAGCTAATCTATCTAGTCTTATTAATCTGCCATTTTCTGCCTCGTATGGGGTGTACTTGTGTACTTAACCATTAATTCGATAGTGTCCAGTGTGACGAACAACTAATTCAAACATATTTATTTAATTCATGTCACATTCATATTTCATATCCAAAAATAAGACTACTAAAAAATCAGTTTTTTTAGCTTCAAAAAACTCCGTCGAATTAACGGTTAATGATGGTTCGTTGTGTACCAATGTGTACTAGGCCTGTTTGTTCATACTTCGGCCAATCGTGTATTGCTCAATATATGTAGTGTATAATATTTGAAACATAAATGAGGAAGACAAACTAACTCCTCTTTTCCGCTCCGCGACATTTTATTTTATTGCAGAGTGCCTATTAAATGTATGTTTCGCAAGAAGTGAATTCTACCAACAGTTCTTAATTTAAATTGTTATTGGCTGAAGCTCTTGTAGTGCTTTGTATTGTTTTCTAGGGATCATATTCCTACACTCTCGCCCAAGCTCGATTTCGTCAACTGTTGCTTGCGACATGACATGCCATGAAAAAAGGAGCCTAATTTATTGCTCACGATGAACGAATATCCCTCGACGTCGAGCTGCAAAGGTAAACTATTTTTAATTTCCCGGTCTTGTATTGATTTCCCAAAAGGCCGTGCTCTTGTGCGCAGTTTATTATATTAGGTTTCAATCGATCGAGGTCTGATTAAACAAACCTACGCATTTATTTAGCAAATTAATATCAAATTGAAACGTTTGGGAAATAAGTCTTCATAGAAAAGTCTACTTATTTCGTCTTATTTGATAAAAATAAAACAAGGTTTTTTAAACGATAGACTAGCAATTTTTTTTATGATTTATGGAAATCGGACCATCTTTTTCGGACGGAAAAAGTGTCTGTATGTGATATCAGAGAGTCCCTCTGTCCGCAAGTCTGTTTGTTCTGGGTAATTACCCAGAACAAACAGACTTGCTTGAATGTTTTTTATCTTTTACAGTTAATATAATTATATTATTAAATATAATTATATTAACTGTAAAAGATAAAAAACATGTTTGTTTTAAATTAATTTACACATTCTCAAATTTGGACTAATTTCATAACTTATATACATGTATATATACCCCCGTATGTATTGAAGTTACTAACCCACACGTACATTAAATTCATTTTGAAAATCTGTCTCATTAAATATATTATTAAAATAACAAATTAACCTTTTTAAAATGTATGATTGAGTTTCATTTCATTAGAAGTGGAGCTGTTCTGTAGGTAGACATGGAGGGAGGTAGGGAGAAGCCAAGTGGGGGGAGAGAGGTATTTCGAATTATTGGAAAGGAAAGTGCGTTGCTTATGTTGACAGGCAACTAGTGCTCTGCTCTGTGACCTCGAGCGCTCCGGCCTCGCCACCCTAGCCAAGGGGCAGGGGCCCGGGTGGTTGGTGCAAGCTCTTTCTATTTCTGTGTGTTTTCCAATAGGAATTTTATCCCATCGGACCAATTAATTCTGACGGTTGTATCTGATACCGATTGGTTGTTAGACGGATCGGCTCAACGGGAAACACACCTGTCTTATGACTACACCTAATGTGTCGCCCGTTTTCGCGCGAGTTCGGTCAAATGGGATAGTGCCAATGGTTTTGTTTCGAAATCTTCGTTTTTGTTAAGTTTTTGTAACTGTATAAACAATTTAATACGTGGATGAATTCACGGTCAAATTTGGTCCCTCGTAGATGTCTTTGTTTTATGTACCGCGTATACAATACATATCTCTGGCCATTGGCCTTGAGGTTGCGCGCAGGTAGTTCGTGTGTGCGATCGGCTTCCCAAGCATCTCTGACTGGTTCGCCAATACGCTAATCTTATAGCTAACTTTGAACGCCTTGCACGAAGACATGCCCGTCGTTCCTTAATAATCTGTCATAGATCCAGACAAGAAGTAAAATCAAATCGGAGGAAAACCAATCCCTCGACTCTTGATTTACGAAACTGTTTCTCCAATTTGTATTTTATTTACCTTCAGTAGACAAAATAAACATAGCACCATTATGTAGAAACGAATCGCAGACGAAAAATACCTGGCATACATTATTCCAGTCCAGTAACCCGGGATCGGATTACAGTAGCGCTGGAACACTTATGGAAAAATGTTATTATAACACACAGAATTCAGAGCGCTTTTCAGTCTGGAAGTCTTTTCAAATTGGAATGGCTCTCTGGACCTCTGCTTTTCATTCCAGTTCGACAATATCCTTGCAACTAGAAAAATGTTCATAGACGGCTCCGTCAGCGCTAACAGGATAATTATATAGAAACCAAACGTTGCTTGTTTAGGCAATTCTTCACTTGAAATGCGAAGAAAGGACTTATTAACTACAAATTCCAACGGCACTGGGTTACTGGACTGTATGGGTACGACTGTAGTAGCGGCCTTTGTGGCACTGCTTTTAGTGATTTCACCATGGTAACGAGGGCTTAGCTTGTGTACGAAGGGTGGCGGGGAGGTGCACGGTGAGGGCCACGTGCCCCGGTCGCCTGTACTGGAGACGCGCGGGTGTGGGCGCGGGCCTGGGCCCGGGGCGCGGGGCTGGCGGGGCTGGCGGGGAGCACCGCTAGCGCTCGCTGCCGATCCGCCGCTCGCCGCGCCGCACAGCCAGTGCCGCCGACATCGTGCCGGAGTGTGCACCGTTTACGGGCACCGCTTTGCTGTTTTGCAAATAATTTGCCTTGGCAGAGTCGCGATTGAATTTTTCGCACCGATAATGCAAGTTTCGATGGATATCGACGACTCCCCGGGAACTTCCGGCGAGCAATCCCCGATCTTCGATGAAAGGTAAGTGAGCGACAAGCGCTAAAGTTTGCTTGATGTATGTTTGTATGTCGCCGGGAGCTTTTGTTTATTGCCTAGGTAGTACAACTCGGGCGCGAGTACCGTTGCAACGTCGACTTACAAATACTTGAACCTACGTAACAGGTTACAAATATGGCGCAAAAGGCAAGCATCTTGTACTTGTAGCATACAGTTGTCTGAATCCCGTTCTTATACTGGCCTGTTTAAATAAGTGCGGAGAAGCGCTATTTAACTAATGGTGCTAGTTCATCTGTGCCGGTTCTGAATTCTGGAGTTGCAACAGGCGGCGCCCGTCGCCGCCCGTCGCCGCCACCCTCAGTTCCTCCTCGACTTGCACCAATTTTCGAACTTGTTGCACTTTTCTGTTTTGATTTAAATTCAGAACTAATGCTTACAATGACAATAGTGATTTTTTTTACAACAAATATGTAATTATGATAATTTTAAAATTTAACTTTAAAAATTAATTAAATTTTCATAGGTTACGTGTTTGTAGATTTCCTAAGTTTAAAATGTGATCTGTACAACTGGCCCCTACGGCACTATCCTTCGTTTTAATTTATAGGCCTGCGATGCGTCATTGTCGATTTGTTAAAAAATACGATACTTCAAGACGGATGGAGCAAATATTGATAATAATTAATTTAACATTTCACTAAACTTATTAAACGTACTGCTGTCCCTATCTGAAGAAGAATACAAATCGAACAACATTTATACTTCGAATCTGTCAATCATTCGGGCTGTAGGGGACCGCCCAACCATAGCCTCAGTTTCCTGATGAAATTATGTTCAAAATGTAGAGGACTATGTACCCAACACATTGGTATAAGGTTGCCTTATCAAAAGCTGCTCAGGGCTAGGGTAGCCACCGCACAGCCCTAAATACCATAGCTAGAATTTTGGAATTTTGCATAGAGGTTGCTGTTACTAAGTAGCAAGAGGATATTAAGAAGTGCAAGTCCTAAAAGACAAGAGTAGGGTAAATTTTTTTACGAAGAAACCTGCCAAAATTGGTATAAAGACATTTCTGATTAAATAGCAAAATACGTGTCTCAGACTTTTTTTAGTTCATCTTGTATTTAAATAGGGGGAAACTAGTGTAATTAGGGAAGTATAACTTAGGATGCAAAGTTCGTAAGACCAATAACGTAGTCGGGTAACTGTCAATAAACGGTCCCTCCACAACGGAACGTGGAATTACATACATGGCGGCCATATTTATATTTGACGCTTTTAATAACTTTGTTAAAATGGCGAGATCAAATAAACTGATATTTATAATAACGTTACCTATATGATATACAATTATAGAAAAAAAATAGTAATTTACCAGAAATTTGCCTACGACTTTTAGCGTAAATTGTAGTTTATGGTTTTAATTGTAATCCGCGGTCCATGCTTAGCCCCTCGATCCAGCAACTTGCAACACCAAAGTCAAAATCATTTCAAGATTTTAGTATTTACTAGTTGTTGCTTGCGACTTCGCCAGCGTGGAATTAAAAATAAACTATTTTTTTTAAACGAAAACAATAGATAGATTTTTTTGTTTACATAATTGTTTTTAATAAATTAAAATACATTTTTAAGTCTTGACATTTTAAAACTCTAATAATTTTGTAACAAAAACAGAACAATTAAATTTTTGTTTAAAAGGTTTCAAAATACCAATAATTAACATTTTACAAACGTTCAACGTCATTATCATCTGTAAGGAACTCTGTACGTAATTCAATTTGCCAACAAGTTATAGCAAATGACAACAATAATTGAATTTAAAACAATCCAATTATCACAATGGCAATATTTTAGTGAGATTGGTTGAGTAGTTTCAGAGCAAGTCCCTGCCATAAAATTGGAATACGATACAGTCAGACGAACAACAAAAAACTCGTCG
Organism: Papilio memnon; assembly: GCA_003118335.3. Lineage (NCBI taxonomy): Eukaryota > Metazoa > Arthropoda > Insecta > Lepidoptera > Papilionidae > Papilio > Papilio memnon. Next base: position 240,526 of record LD688966.1, read on the forward strand.
CATATTTATACATAATTCAGTAATATCAACCTTGTCTCAAAATCTGAAATTCAATCGGTTTCGTGGCAAAATATCTGTTAGTAATAGTAATACCATTATCATGTCATTAAGGAGTCTGGTGTATGTACCTTCGGATTAGGTACTAAAGTACTAGTTCAGTTAAAACTGATCAGTTTGTGGAGTTTTGAGGACTTCAATAAGAATTCTAACCCAACTCATGAATAGGGTTATTATTGGACATTTGTATTTTTTGTATATGTTAACTCGCGTAGGAACATTATTTTCTTTAAAATGTAATTTCTTTGTCACTTATTACGTGATATTATTATTGTTTTACACCATATTTCAACATTTTTTTTAAAAACTGGCACCCTTATCTGAATCATAAAAATGTTGTTTGCCTTGTTTACTTAAAAATTTCAGGTATTCTTAAGAAATTGGCGGCTATAAAGTAATCCGATTGACTTACTGATATATTAACAACTAGCTGTTGCCCACGACTTCGTCCGTATGGAGTTTAAAAGTTCGAAACTTACGTTCGCCCCTTTTTTCAACCTATTACTTAGAGTATTATCTTAGTAGTAATCTACGTAATAACAGAAATCTACTGATGCCAGATTCCGAATTTCTAGGCCCGGTAGTTTGTGAGCTGATTTTTCGGCTACCTTTATTGTTTGTGTTCGCGATATCTTCTAAACTATTTGTCCAATTTAAATATTGTAAAGGACAATTTTATTCTACATTAAATTCTCCTGACAACAAACGTATTTATTTGGATAAGGATTAATATTGAAACCAATAAAACAACGACGCAAATAGCATGCGGATTTTAATTCATTTTTTAAACAAAAAAGTGGTTAGTGTAAGAAAAGCGTTAAAGATATAATAGATATATGCTATCACGAGTTTTCTGTAGAACTTTTTGAGATCTACAATTCTTTCATACATCAATAATTTTATTACTACATCCTATTTTTATTTATAATATATATATATATATATATACTACCTTGCATATTAAACATATTTTGGAGCAATATATAATATATAAATAACACCGAAACGCCGTAAGCGTAGGTTTTTTAGTATTAAATGTAAAGAAAGATTGTTACTGATGAATACCGGTGCCCACGACACAGGCATTGCCTAGTGTGGGCATCACTAGATTAAGCATGTCAACGCCAAATTGTTATTATTTAAGTTAGTTAAATGTAATGTAGTAATGTAATGTGTTTAAAATTAAATAAATTTCATTTCATTTCAATTTCATCATTTTTATATACCTCTAACGGTTTAAGCAGCGTAAGCCGAGAAAAGTTAAAACTTAGTGATTTTTTAACGCGGGGTCCAGAAATACGCTGTTTATTAATAGTTCCTCAATATTATTAATAATAAAATATAGCCTATGTTACTCACCGATAAATAACCTTTCTAATAGTGAAAGAATTTTTAAAATCGGCCCAGTAGTTTTTACGTGAATCAAATACATACAAAAATACAAAAAATACAAAGTTTTCCTCTTTGTAATATTAGTATAGATATAGATATAGATTTATTTATTAACAATTACTAGAATTAGTTGGGCCTAGACACTTTTATTTTAGCACATAGTTTTTTGAAGATTATCCCTCATCTGAACTAATTGAAACTTGTACATTATATTGAGTACAAATAATTAACTATGTGTTTCAGGGTATTCTCAAATGAAACTTGTAGTGGTGTAAAGTTGAATTTTGTTTGACATTATTAAGTTTCTAGTGCAAAAATATAAGAATACTGAAGGGCATCGCAATGTACGAGTAGATGACGAATGCCGCCAACTCTTTGCAAAACATTTTTTGTTCAGGCCGGGCGAGTACTATATGTGAAACAATACTTGGCGAATGTTTATTCTTCTTATAAAAGCTATCTATGAGGTAATCAAAACAATTAGCTTGATGAAAGGCGAGTTTCGATTCACACGTGAGATTTATTATTAATTTGGGCGCATTCCACCGAAAGGTCGATTGATAATAATCTGAATGAAAGTTGAACCTGGCGTTGAGTGCACAAACTGCACTTACTCTGTACGCTTGTACAGGCCTGCAATGTAATTGATTAAATACAACATTAGTAAACCTTTGGTTACAAAATCTAATGCAAGAATGCATAACGGCGCATGGCGGGGACAAGGACAATGCACATCGCTTACTCGAAATATCTGCCGACACGTAGCTCCGGGCGACCCGTGTGTAGTTCCTGTATCAATACTAAAATTTGATCAATAATTTTTTCGGATCCCACCAGCTGGTGGCCCAACATTTACTACTGCTAAATGTCTCCTGCAGAGTTCATTGTATGCTACATACGATTAGTTCTTACAGTTTGTTCGATTTTAGATTGTTCAGTTAAAACTATGCGTGTGTAGTGTACTTATATGTAGGTAAAACATTAACTGCGCAGTTCAACTGAGTGAACTGAACATTTCGACTGTTTAGCTATAACTATCAGTTAAAACTGAGCGTTAGTAGCAGGCTTGAAATATTTGCTTTAGTTATAAAAAAAAAAATGTCTTTCTGTACGCAAGTAAGTTTATGGGTTCGATGAAACTCTGAAGGTCCGATTTTGATATTTAGGTCCATGTGGACGGATTCGTGTACAACGGCTAGTGCAAAATTAAACCTCAATAGTAGGGCTCAATATGTTGGTCGTTAATATAATTCAATGTTAATATCATTGTAATCTCAAGCGCGGAGATACTTCTGGTTGCGTCAGTTCGTCTTGTTTACTACAATTGAACGGTAACTGCGCAGACCGAGTGCGTTATTTTCTTCCATATCTACTTATATTATAGTCGAGGTCGAACGACTGACCCGAGAGAATGATGAATGTCGGAATGAAATCCAAAAATAGAAACGAAAGCATGCATGCCCCCCGTATCATCATCAGCAGCAGCAGCCTTTATCTGCCCACTGTTGGACATAGGCCACCCGTATAAAAATTGGTAAAACTAATTTAACGTCAAAAATATTTTGTGGATTTTTCAACACTTTTTATACATTGTATTGTATAATATATTTGGCAAGATATGAAATTTCCTCCCGTCTATTGATATATGTATATTTTAATGTCTTTGATCAGTTTATAGAAATAGCAAGATTGTTGTGATGGGGCCATTGCGCGCCCGCAATTCCTGGAAGTATTTATCGTTCCAGTCCGAATGTGGTAGTCTGTCGTAGTGTCGTAGTGTGAAACTACGCTGTGCTCGACGAACGGGTTACTTTGTGAAAACTATGCCAAAGAAAACGTTGGCGCAACGGGCGGGAGGGATGTGTTTGTGCGGGCCGTGTTGGGGTACGGAGGGGCAGGGGGAAGACCTGTTGCATTAGCGCGCTGCGCTGCTCCGTGCCGCGCCTTGCCTGGTACAATAACATGCAAACTTTACGTTGGCTCGGTAAATTGCATTAAAGGCTGCACACAACACAAATTTAGTTATCGGCGGGAGTCCATCAGATGCGAGGGAGGTACTTATGTAGCTCGCGTTCGCCTACATCTGCAGAAACGTGTAAACTCCGTCGGTATATCGAGCCCCTTACACATTATACTACTAAAACAAAATAACAATTCTTATTCTATGATCATTTTAAAAAGCGTATTTTTTATTGTTTATATTATTATAGTTTAGCATTTATAACATTACATAGTAAGAAAACAAAAACTATTCTGTAAAAAAAGCAGATATAATAAATTGAGCGACATTTTGGGTTCTCTCCCTTTTACTAGAAAAAAGAAACGACGAAAAAATAAAAGGTAAAGAGCTTTCGAATGATTATGCATAGCCCCATACTTAAAACATTGTTTTCGAATTAGTAACGCCTGACCCGACTTAGAAAATGGAATTTTGTACTAACCTACCTACAGTACAATTCCTTCTCGTGGCAGTTTTCTGTTTATCTGTATGTAATATCGAAAGATAATGTTGTTCGTTGCCGATAGCGCACATTTAATTTAAAAAAATGTCGGGTATCCCGAAAACAATTTAACAAAGCCTGTTTTAAATATATTTCAAATTAGACAAAAAAGTCACTGGACATTTATTTCCACTGACCAAGCTAAAATCCGAAGTATTTCATGGTTATCGTAGCGGTGTTGGTTACTCGAACTAATAGAAATAAGATAAGGTAACGCGCAAGTAAACGTTATTGATACATGTCTGTCATACTAATATTATAAATGCGAAAATTTGATTTGATTGGATGAATGTTTGTCTACGTATCTTCAAAACGGCTTAACAGATTTCGATATTGGCAGAGATGTATAGAATAGTCTGGAACACATAGGCTACTTTATAAGTAAGGCGGCAGGAACACTCACCGCCCAGAGATGCGAACTGTATAACAGGTGGTGCCTAAATTGCCTGAAATGGCTGAAGGCTATGACCCGGCTGGAGATTATGTATATATGGTTAACATACTTCAGTCTATATATAGGGATCATTGTTCACTTCAGTATTCTTTACAAATTTGCATAACAATAACGCCGATAACGCAGAGGGGGATAGGCGTAGATTAGTATCTGCGATCCCGGCACACTCCTCGTGCGGATAATGCAACATTACATACAAGTATAAATACATATTCCATTCTGTTATCGCGATATCTAGGTCCTTGCATTTAGGAACGCACAAACTAAAATCGTGGGGCGGAATAAACTTTACTAGTCAACCGCTCAATACATTTATAGCAATACTAATAAAAAATATATATATTGGACAAAAACAAACACAGAATCAGTGGATCGTCTCCTGAAGTAACTGTGTTTCGGATACATGGCCTTCTTTTATCTATTACTTTATGTTATTAATAGTAAGTAGCAACATTAAAATAAAGTTGCATTCTACTAATATTTCACGTATTTATTACTATTGAGTTATAAACATTTAGCTCACAAGGGTTCCGTTTAAGAAAGGATGACGTCACTAATAATCCGTATCGAACAGTCGATTGTCGCCATAGTATGGTTCGAGCCGCCGCCGCCCTGACGCCAAAATTCGACAACAACGTTTTGATTGAACAATATTGATGATGATGTTAGATGAAACAGAACTAAAGGTGGTAAAGGAGGAGGGCGAAGTACCTTTTTGCAACAGATGCGAGTGAGTTCGGTACGGACGTTGGAGGTTGTATATGACCGTTTATAATGTAATTATAATACGTGTTAGCGTGCAACACCGCAAGTTGCTTGTTTAGTAAAGTTGCAGCTGGAAATAAACGGGACTGTTCATGGCTATGAAAGCGGGCACGCGCGCTCCATTTTGCAAGAATAACATTATATTGTTGTAGTTTTAGTGTTTATCAGGCAATTTGTAAAACTCTCAACACGTTTAAAATATACCAGCTAGTAGGCCAGCTTCTCTGCCTTGCGCTACCATTCATAACAAACAAATAAATTAAATATCATCCTATACAATTCTGTTAATATTATTAATAACTAAGTGAACCTATCTAGGTTCCAGAGATAGCGGTCCGGTCGCCATATTAACAGCGCGGAATTGAAAAAAAATAGCCTATAATATGCCCGTCTATGTCAGCTAGCTTTCAGTGAAAGTCCCGTCGAAATCGGCCCAGCCATTTCGGAGATTACCCGGAACAAACGCGACTTGCAGACAGACAAAAAAAATTAAATGCGATTTTCGTTATCAGCAACGCAAATACATCATTTTTCTTTTGATATTACAGACACTCCAATTTTATTATATGTATAGATAGATGAAAGAGCGGGGGCGATGAAGATCTCGTATCTCTGCTGAACTTATAACCAATTCGAGTGTCTGCATCACCCTAAGCGCAACGCAATTACCTTTACCCGGTACACTATGCCGTGTCAGTCAGGCTCTCTCTGTATTGTAATGCACACGTGCGCCGGAGAAACAGCGTGTTTTTGTAGTAATAAGTTAAATTTCAGATATTCTTTACAATTTATATAAACGCAGAGATCCACACACAGACAATGTGAGATGCAGCTGCGACTGGAAGCCGGTCGAATCGGCGCCGGGCACGCGATGCGCACGCGCACTTTCATCCTGCGCCGCTTCCCCCGGCCCCTTGCCGTGGCCGCGTCTTGCCCCCGCCCCACTAGCGCCGGAGACAAAGGCACCGTCCCGCGTCACTGACTGATACCTTCCGCCCTCGCCATTTCACGTCCTCAATGACCCGTTTCTCCTTAGTTTGATTTTTTATATTGCACTAGAAGAGCAAGTCTGACACTTGGTGTCTTTTAAATAGCAAAGTAAAGTAAGCCCATAGATCGCGTTAAAAATAGTGGCAGATACCTATATTCCATATGTGTTATACAGGATGTTTATGATTTTTATTTTGAAAAAGTCCAAAAGATAAAAATAACATTTTCTATTTTGAATAAACTACTTCCATCTCGAAACATCCCGTAAAATAATTATAGGATTTAAGTATTTTAGTCTGGGAATTGCTGTAGCCATGGCGCAGTACCCAAAACGATTTATTTGTATAAGTTATTGTTATTGTTGTATAAGTTGTAGAAGGTATAAGTTATTGTCACTGAATAAGTGAAACGTTATTAGGAAAACGTCCGAAAAATATACAAAGTAGGCTTTTGTAGCAGAGGCATTTTAACGGAAGCTGATGCGGAGGCGAAGGGCATCATCTCCGCGGGTGCGGAGGTTAACGGATGCTGAGGTGGAGGTCAATAATAAAATATATATATTTTTCTTCTTCCGACTTTTCGACTTCCCAAAAGAAGGAGGTACTCAAGTCGTCTGTATGTTTTACGAATAACAGTCGATATTTATATTGGTGCTTAAAACAAAGGACACCGCGTCTTTCGCTGTCCTCCGCGCACACGCCGCCAAAGGGCTATCGAACGTTCCCGCCCTTTGTCGGCGCAGCCGCGACGTTCCAAGGTTACACGTGCCGCGAGGTACGTCCAAGGACGGTACGTGTAACAGCGCGTATGCAATATCGTTGCCAACACACTAATAACAATCAAATCTCCACGACAAACGCACATATTGGTCAAAAATGTGAACTGCTAGTTGACCGAGCAACGCCTGCGCGCGGGCCGCATAAACGATACCTAGTCGCTCCTCTTGCGTTAACGACGTCAATTAACCTCCGTTATAACTCCGCATAAATAACTGAAGCCGATGCGGAATTATCATTTCTTGCGGATACGGATGCGGAGGCAGAGTTCTATTACAACCCTAATACAAAGTTGCTAGTAACAGTGAGAGGTGGCGGTTTCGGGACCGGATACGAGGCTGGCCGCATGACATAACATCACTTAGCATCAAACAAGCGCTACAACATGAATACATCGCCCTATTTACATAAATTGAATACCATCGAAAGATGTCGCGTAACAAAGACGATTCCAGAATGTTGGCATCGCAACTCGCCCCGGTGGCAAAGCGACGGATGTTAATGCCTCTGCCTCTGTACCACAACAACAATGACTCGGCGGATTGTATAGCCGCCGACCCTTTTTTTATATATGCACGTTGTCATGGAAAAAAGTGTACAACGAAGTATTACATATTCCTTCGTCGAAAATAATATTAAATAAGTTTATTGTCGACCAAGATCTCGACTACCGTTTTAGTTTTGTTTATTGCTAGTTGTCGCCGGCGACACCGTCCGTGCGTAATTGAAAAAAAAACTTTATTCACGCGTTCTTCCAGACTGGGCTCCACTACTCTACATCACATCGATACTAAATTTAATCGAGATTCGTTTAGCCGTTAGGAGATATCCTCTAACAAACATCCATCTAAACGTTCAAACTTTCACATTTATAATAATAGTTAGATTTTCCATCTAAAGTCTTCACTAGATTTTGTTAGTATTGAAACCATGATTTTGTTTGTTAAAATACGTACTCGTATTTATGCAGAACATAAAACACCACGGAGCTGGCAACACGAATATGAAAACAATATTCAAACGTATATTTGTAACAGCCATGGATGTACTACTATAACGGGATAGAGCTTTTGTCGAAAAATTGAAGCTGAGCGAGACCTCAATAACTGTACCATTTTCCCGTCTCTGGCCCGGTGGTGACCATATTGAAATATAATTTTAGGACAATAATTATACAAAAATATTCGTGAACTGACGTCAGCAGATCATTGCTTCAGATGAATAAAAAATAAGAAATAAAAGAAAACCTGTACGCCAATCGCAAATTTTTTGCGTTATTAAAGTTTTGCATGTAGCAACAAATAATATTGATTTAACATGTCGGTAATAGAATATTATTATTATAATATTTAGAAACATTTTGAAAGTAAATATTTTTACTGCATTACATTACATCAATTGCCTATTTTTCTACAAACAACGAAAGGATTGATATCTGGCATCTCTAAGTCACTGTTAGAAAGCGAAATGTCGTACACTTGTAGGCCTCTCACTCGCCTTCAATTTTATTTTGGGTACAACAAGACTGTTACGTCCTTAACATAAGGTTTTATTTTCTTTATTTTAACTGTATGAGGGACAGATAGAGCACACTTCTGTTGTACGTAGTACTTATTACCTCCATGGCAACAGCATGTACAATATCTGTCACGTTCTCTTGTAATTTTTGTATTCGCAAAATGTTTTTTTCACAAAATATTGTCTAAATTATGTTCGAACAGTACTGTAAGATAACATTACTGATAACAAAATCAACATTTGATTGTGATAAATGATAATTAAAGTAAGAAGTTATTACCCCGAGGTATGCATCGAGAACTCTTAAATAAACCATGCCTTGACCGATAAGTATATATATTTCTAGTAACTCTGCTTAAATAAAGCTGCTCCAAGAGCGTCGGTGGCTCAGTGGTTTAAGCACTTGACTTGTAATCTACAGGTCTTGGGTTCGAATCCCGCCGCCATGTACCAATGTGATTTTCGATTTTTCGAATTTTCATATGTACATAATTTACCCGACGTTCTTAAGGTGAAGGAAAACATCGTGATGCAACCTGCACATATCGGCGAAGAAATTCAAAAGATATGTGTGAAGTCAACCAACCCGCACTTGGCCAGCGTGGTTGACTATGGCCTAGTCACCCTAACTTAGGGTAGGCTCCGAGCCCCTCGGTGGGGACGTATAGTGAGCTGGTAGCAGTCCGCTTAAATAAGCAAAACATTGTCATTGCGACGCAACCGACCTAAGCAGTAGCGGTCTTTTTCCACAGCTTCTTAATACGGGATGACTTTAGCCGACTTTGACGGAATTAGTAAGACCCTAACGTTATTTCTTAGAAGTTTAGTTATTTATACATTTCATAATTAGCTCATCATACGCACCCACCGAGGGGCTCGGAACCTACACCCTAAGTAGGGGGGGACTAGGCAACAGTCAACCACGCTGGGAATAGCTAGAACCCCTGAGAAGTCCCCATCGATCTCCTACTTCAAATGCCAATTATAATATTGCGTATTATCGGGTTTTTACGTTAATCTATACTAATATAATTAAATGTAAATACACACTTCTTTGTCATGCAGGATGTCAGCAATTACATGTTTTTTAACAATTCTTTTCTTCAATAAAAAGCCCTATACTTACGACGAGCTAAAGTCTATTTAATTTAGGGAGTGAATTAGTTGTAAAAAAATAGAATTGAAAGTTTTACGGAATACAATCAACAAAATGCGGTTGAAACCGCATCGGAACATCTAGTTAAAATGATAAAGCATAGGAGTTGGAAATCTTTGTTTGTCGATAATAAGTATTGTTTATTAATTTGCCAGAGGAAGCCGCGCTTTGGCGCACTTATGTAAAGCCCAACCCTCTTCTAGCCCTAGTCCAAGGATGTAGGGATACAGTATGTGCCAATGCATCAACTATAATTTACTTAATCGGGAGGGGGAGGGGGTTTATACGTGACTCCGCGGCGACAAACAATTGTCTATTTATTAATGTTTATATTGCTGTAAACACACAAACTAAGATTTTTTTAACAATTCTTTAATGCCATGTCTAAAACAAGAAGCTAAAGCCATATCATTAAGGTGTCAATCTGTCTGTCTGTTTGATATAATGATATCGACAGTGTTGAAGGTCGACCAGTTTGACAAAACTGCGCGAAAGTGAGTCTCCATTCCATAACAAAGACCAGAGGGCTAGTAATGTTTGAAAAGGTTTAACATAAGAAGCTGTTGTGTGTGATAAAATAAAAGCTACTCTACTTGCCGCATTAGACGGTTGGAGTTCACACGATATAATATACTCGTACTTATCTCGTGTATGTATTCAAAAAAATGCAAATGAATTTGCAACATATTTTCCAGCTGGAGAGTTTTTTATAACATGAGATGTATAGGATTTTAGATCTGTTTACGGTACATTTGTAGTAAGTAAACTTTGACGTTCCTAATAGATCAAGACTTGAGTCTTTTGTTTGGAAAAACCGAGCACCTCATTTTTGACGAGGGATATCTTTGCATTCATACATGACAACTACATTTGCATGTGGAACGGAACTAAATACATGTGTATAGTACACGGGCTCTCTAGCTCGTTGATGTTATTTTTTTAATCCACCATTTCTATGATATCTATCAAGATGAGGCGATCACTAAGTATTGTGTACTTTATTCTTATTATCTACATATATTGTGTTGGGTGCGAGCTGCTAAGTTTGAGCACAAAGGGAGCAATGACTATCCCTCGGCAAACGGCACACTCGTGGGATCCGCTCGGCGTCCCCACCGGCTAAACAATGCCTGTTGGATGCTTCGGGGACACTCGAAGGTCACACGTCACATTCCACTTTTATAACTTGGTGTTGGTGAGGGGACGCACAGCGGAGCCGCGTCGCGCCGCGCCTTAGGCTACCACGATCGTACGACTTCTGTTTTTTCATCGTTTCAAGAACTTTAAACGTTTTCTATATTTTTCTATTAGCTTAACGTTTAGTTACTGTTTGTTTGTGTAATCAGATCGATTAACTTACGAACATATGCAGTAAAAGGAATCACAAAATAAGTAATTATGTAAATGAAATAAGCTTTTTTCCTTTTTTTGTTAGCTTTATTTAAACTAAGTAAAAGGTACATATTGAAAAATTGCAACGCCTAGCTTTGATACTGGACCGAGACCGTATTTGATTGTAATGTATCAAACAAGACAACAGGATAAAATTTAGGTTAACGTTGATTAAAAAAATATTTAATAACCACGTCGCTTTGAATCATGCTTATCAATGAATACGTATAATAGTTGGTCTCTACGTATGAATTAGTTGCGGGGTTGCGCGCAGTGCATGTGCAGCCACCGCAGAGGGTGTGGCCGGCGCGCCATTGGCCAGGGCCGCCGCGACGCCCAGCAACAGGCATCGTCTACAACCAGTGTCAAATATTTCCGAAGGTTGTTGTATGGCGCATTCCTCTAGAAGTACGCTTTTTCCTCATTTAAGGCAATGTCGCTCAGCATACATCAGCAATAGTCCCAGAAGTTAATACGACTCGAAAAGTTCCTTCAAAATCGGTCCAGTCGTTTCGAAGATTTGCTTGCGGACAGACAATTTTTTTAATTTAAGATCCAAGTAAGAGGAAATTGCCTTTTGTTAAATTGATTTATATATTATTTACGTAGTAACAGAAATCTCTATGTAAGATTCCATATTATTTAGCCCAGTAGTTTGCGAGCTGATTTTTGGGTTATCCTTATTGTTTGTGTTCGCGTTATCTTCTAAACTATTCGTCCAATTGATATACTGCAAAAGACAATTTTAATCTACATTAAATTCTCCTGACAACAAACACATTTATTTGGATAAAAATTAATATTAAAACAGATTAAAAACCGCCGGAAATAGCATGCGGTTATTAATTGCATTTTCTAAACAAAAAAACGAATTATTGTAATAAAACCGGTAAAGATAGATAAATGCCACCGCGGACTTTTCTGTAGAACTTTTTGACATCTAAAATTCTTCCATACATCATTTTTATATACCTCTAACAGTTTAGGCAGCGTAAGCCGAGAAAAGTTAAAATTTAGTGATTTTTTAACGCCGGGGTCCAGAAATACGCTTTTTATTAATAATCTTAAACATTACTGAAAATCAAATATAGGCTATGTTACTCACAAATAAATTACCTTTCTAATGGTGAAAGAATTTTTAAAAACGACCCAGTAGTTTTTACGTGAATCAAATACATACAAAAATACTTATAATATTATAATCTCGTATTAGTATAGATTATAGATATATGAATTAGATTATGTTCGATTCCAAAATAGTATTGAAGTTACACGCGCGCATGAAAAAAACGAAAGTAGAGTCCCAATTGTTGACTTCCATATGAACATGTTAAATATCTTTGTCAGAATATATTTCCTAATATGACATGATAAACTATCGGTGAAGGTGTAGGTAAGTAAAGAATACTGATGTTTACATGCGTTTTAGTAATACGTAGGTGTTTTGTAGAGCACAGAAAAGGTAACCTAGCAGTCTGTCAATCCACATAATGGCGTTAGTAATTAGCAACTTTGTACGCTACTACTCGTAATAATATAATATGTGGGCCGTCATCTTCTAACGGTCCGGAGCGTGCGAGGGGCATCGAAATGAGTGCAACAGAGAGGTCACCTCTAAATACTTTCAAGTCGTCTCTTTACAAAGAGGCCCGGAATTCCTCCTCTCTCTCTCTCTCTCTCTCTCGCCGCGTCTTGGGATAAGTGTTTGGCTCACATAAGAATGGCTCGTTTAACCCCTTTTGATAGTGAATAATAATATCGTTTTAATAAAAAAAATGGTTTTTATCCCCCTTCAAACCTGATCGCCAATTAATTCATAAATCTGAGGGGTGTATCCGACGGGTTTGAGTCAAAGAAGGGCGATCTAACGTTCCTAAAGATCACATCTAATCTCTTCTCACCGTATCGCATCGCATCGCATGTGACGCGTGATGTGTATGTACCTTTATGTTGACGGAAATGTATGTAATCCGGCATTGTACACAATTTCTAGGCAATGTACCTTTTATACGTTTCTGTTATTTATGTTTACTAACTGTAGTGGAAATATAAAAAACAGCTTTACAGACTTTCACTATTACTAGTTAGTATCATCTTATGTTTCACCAGTAAATCCTTGATATCGCTAAAGTTCGGACCCTTTTAGTAACACACGTACAAACATTTAGTGCATAGTGCAGACGGCAAAATGAATAGCACCTGTTACTTTAGCATTTTGGGATATTTGTCAGCCAACAATGTACTTTCACTGTACACTGTAGTGGCGTGATCACGGATGAAAAGGGGACGGTACGTTAGAGCGTGATATAGATGACATCACGCGTAACAGATGTTCCCGTCCTGTCGCATATTGTTTGAGAAGTTTGTACGGGAAAATTAGTCAAACACCCAAAGCCCAAAAGTATTTAAGGATAGCTCAATATAGAGTACACGAGCTGTCGCTCGCAAACTTCTTTAGCGCAGAACATTCCCGTGTGCATCCATCTATTACCAGCTACCTTCCAAATCGGTCCACCCGTTCCAGAGATAGCGGTCTGGTCGCCATTTTACAGCGGAATTTTAAAAAAAAGTTTATATATATATATATATATATATATATAATATGCCCGTCTATGTCAGCTACCCTTCAGTGAAAGTCCGGTCAAAATCGGTCCAGCCGTTTTGGAGGTTACCCGGAACAAACGCGGCTTACCGACAGAGAGACATTTTTTTAGTGAGATTTTCGTTATCAGCAACGCAAATACGTCATCTTCCCGAAATCTGGATTTTTTTTTATATTACAAATAGACACTCCAATTTTATTATATGAATATTATAAATAATAGATCAGTATTATTTATTACATGTGTAAGCTGAGATTTTATTTAATTTATGTTTAAGTGTCCTTTGGTCTCCAAAATTGTGGAAGAAGCTTTGGCATGTGTTTGTCAATGACAAGCATTTTAGTTGTAGTTTGTCCTTAGCTTTTCTACATTTTAGACTGCATAGGAACATAATGCTTGGCGTTCATGGTCATCGAGATGACGCTGACGTGATGAAACTGGCCTATTTAATATGGAGAAGTTTTTCGAATGTGGTAGATGGAGTGTTGTGATGGCGAGCGCGCGGATGCGGCCGAAGAGAGCCGGTGAGCGGCGAGTCAGTGGTGGCTTCGCGGCCACTGGCGCGCGTTGTACTCGCTACTCACTACTCACTCGCTCGCCGTTCACTCCCTGCACTAGAACGGAACGTACGCGCTGCTTTTGGCGCGTTTATTCACATCGCGATCGCATCGACCAGTCGACAGTAGTCTCTCGCGAGCTCGTAACGATCTCAACCGCGCAACACAAGTGTTTATATTTCTTGCGGCAACGTCAATGCATTATAGTGCCCGACCTGGCAAGAAGCCTGCTTTGGTGACAAGTAATCACGAGTTCGCGAACCTAGTAGGAGTACATAAATTATGTCTTTGGTACGTGTGACAGTCAATGTGGATGGCGTAGACGGTATCTGTCGACTTACGGCTAGTATTAGTGTTGTATTAGGTACGAAATGAGGCTTTCAATCGTTGGCTTTTTGAAGGCCATTCAAGGTGGTTTGGGCGGAGGGAGGATGGGGGGGGGGGTTTGTAGCGGGACACGAGGCGAGCGGAGCCTGTACGGGGCAAAGTAGGCGGTGTCTGCTAACGCCCCCCGCGGGTCCCGGACGAGTACCTTGGATAAAGCAAGGGCGCGGGGAGCGGCCGCACGGATCTACTGACGAATATACTTCGCGAGGTGCTTTTGCATTTGTGTTTTTGTACCGAGAGTAGAAACCACCCATTAAAGCGTAGAAAAACATAATAATTGTTAACAATTAAAATTATACAATGAACACATATTAACAACAGTAACATCCCTCGGTCAGGCCTCGTGGTGCAAGGAGTGGTGGGGCTGGTTGTGGAGAGTACCGCCGCAATCACGATATACTCTACCGCATTAATGACAAAATACTTTACACGAAATATTAATGATACTGTTTCAATAGTAATTTGGCATATCTGCCAACGACACTTAAACATAAAGGATCATATAAAACGTCCCCGGACAAGGCGTTCGACGTGGTTAAAGTAAGGGGAGCGGGGAGCCCCGCCGCACGGATCTACTGACAAATATACTTCACGAAGTGCTTATGCACTTTTGATTTCGACAAAAAAAATGCCGTTTGCTTAAAAGAATATAAGAAAATAGTAGAGAAAGTCACATCGTGGATTTAAAACCCATAGGAATGAATAGTTATATACACATTTAGCGTTACTCTGGGTCGAGAGACAATTTCCGAAAGGTCATTAGTGTGCGTGACGCAAATCTATATTGTTACTAGCTTCCGCCCGCGACTCCCACCGCGTCGAATTAAAATAAAACCAACTGAGAATCCTATGCGTTGTTCCAGACCATCCTCTAGGTCTGTGCCAAATTTCATCGAAATCCGTTTAGCCGTTTAGGCTACAAACATCCATATATTCATCTAAACTTTGGCATTTATAATATGAGTAAAATAAAAAAAATCCGAAATTTAATTCAGGAAATGCAATACAGTACATTGTCCAAACTAAAAATGTATTTAGAAATAAATTGCGTAAAATCATTTTAAAACGATGATTATTTTATTATAATATACAGGAATAAGTCCTCTATCCAAAGTTGCTTACTATGTTTGCATGACCACCTGGCTGGATGTCGCTGGATTAGAAAAACCCGATGTACGTCGGCACCGGCACAGCCAGTTGACAATATTCAAAGGGTTCACATGACGCACGTTGTTTTGTTAGTTGCAACTTTGAATTTAATTTAAAAAACAGTACCCACACACCGTTGTGAGAAACAATAAATAATTTAAAAACAAAATGATAAGAATATTTTTTGAGTAATTTTTCAATTAATAATCATACTTTATACTCATACTAATATTATAAAATCGAAAGTTAAGATGGTTGGATGGATGGATGGATGTTTGTTAGAGTTTGTAGGTTAAACGGCTGAACGAATTTCGATGAATTTGGTAATAGATGTAGAGGATAGTCTGGAAGAACACATAAGCACTTGTTTTTTTTTAATTCCACGTTTATTATATTTTTACAAAAACACACCATGCAGATACTTACTATAGTAACTCAGTACTTAAAAAATCCTCCACACTATAAACTTCACTTCCAAGCAGTAGATGAAAGACCCTGTCCTAAATTTTCTGGCGTTCTGCGCTTTTACCTCATTTGGTATCTTGTACATTTTTATACACATAAATAAATAGCTATTAGTACACTAAGCAAGTCTGGAGTTGTCCTGCAGCACTAGTCTAAAAGGGTCGCGCCGGTTACGAATTTCTAAGTTATTCAGTAAGTTTTGTAAGTGACAACACACAAATTGTGTGTGTCTTGATGAATTGTGGGAGCGTCAGATGCATAAAGTACTCCGTAGCTCCCCAACCCCTAATAGGTAGAGGACAGGGAACACGGATATCTTACCCACTAAACAACCTATGGTCCCTCCTGTGCATGGCCGCCGACGCAGCTCTTCCTCAAGTCATGTCTTTAGCAAGACGCGCCGGGACTTAAGATTGCCAATCACTCCGCCCTTAGTCAAAAGAAAAAGGGTACCCCCCGAATCCGCCACCGCAGGGCCATAGAGTTGCAAAAATAATTTTAAATAAATCAAACAAAATTTATATCTGAGATTCAATCCCGTCCTGTGATTTGGAATTCAAGAAGGTATAGTTAAATTTAATAAATCTAAGCCACCGTCCCCGCAAGTAGTGGTCGCACGCTTCGGCCACCTTTGTAGCCGCTCCTAGCTTGCTTGCACGCAAGATGCGTTCTGCGCCGCCTGTTACTTGCATCCAGATGCATCAGCAGACGTCAGTTTTCAGTACGTCCGAAGACTGTAGAAGGGGTAATTTGCGCGTCCGCGTCCGCAGATGTGTCTTCCTCGAATCCGATAGTTGGCGGATATTTTGGCACGGATTAGAGTTTCGGCGCAGACGTCTGACCCACACCGTCTGCCCACATATCACTGACTGCGATAGTGTGTGTGTAAGCGTGCTTCTCGTCGGTTTATTTACTTTTGCTTTCCCAAAAACTTGAAATTCAAATGGCTAATTTGAATACCGTAGAAACTATTAAATTACTTGAACTTTATCAATCGGAAAACTGTATGGATCAGAAAATTAAATACCTAAAAAACAAAAATAAGTCCATTTTTTATATAAGTACGTGTAAGTTACCAGTCCAGTGCTGACGGCACAATTGTGCAGGAACCACACGTTGTTTAATTTAGCGAATTATGTGAACTGCCCCAATCGGGAATCTATCGCCGTGCTTTCACTTGGTGGTTTTTAATATTACCTTTTGTGATTTTTTAATAAAAATGTATTCTGTAATGATCGATAATTAAGAATTAAAAAAAAGAACTCTGATGCCGGAATGCACATTGAAAAACATCCGTTATAAAGTTAGTCCATTTTAAAAAAATAATTTCAAACGTTTTCTAAAATTTTGTCATTGTAGTCTATACGAATTGCCAGGTTATATTGGCCTGGTATAATGGAGACAAACACGTTAATACAATCCAATGCCAGGCCTGCGCTACTGGCCAGCTGTGCTAGCCAAGTCTGAACCAGGCATAAGACGATGGTCAGTCTCAACTTTTGTTTTGCTATGGTAAACATTGGAAATGACTTAAATTGCTTCGTTTTGATTGCTATTGCCGGTACAATGTGTGCCCAAATTAATAAGAGAAAAAAGCAGACTGATTTGGGTGGAAGAAGGTCGCGTTTTAATCACCTCGGTTTTCACCTATTTACCTGATTGCACCATTGGCTTTTAAAAAAGGATTGGATTAATTAGGGAGAATGAATTATTGATGATCGTATTTCTGAGGTTTTTCATTTTGTATGTTAGATGGTTAAGTTGATGCATAATTCCTATTTCGCACTAGGCTAGTAATGTAGTCGAAGTACCAACTAATGTAGTAATTATAACAATTTATGATTTACAAATTTTCAGATTAACAAATGATTAGTTCGAGTCAATCCATTTCATTCTGTATAATTTACTAAACCACTATAATGCGAGAAAATTATCGCGGTCCCTTAGATTTCATTAGTACTATTTATTTATATGGTAGACTTGAGCTAAATGAATAGATTAGTAGAAATGTATAGCCAATTAAGCCTATAGAGTTTGCTTAGATCACTGGTTTCTTAGCGTGCCAATATTGTATACTATTAAAAAATATGAGGATGGTAGTATTATACATATAAATTACTGCAATATTCTTCAAAGTATATATATATATATATATATATATATATATATATATATATATATATATATTACTTACCGATTGAAATATTTTATACCTACTTATTATAGCCGGATTTTTACGCAATGTTCGTATTCGATAAAACATTAAAATCAATAATTTAGCGTCAGAAAGGTGCGGTGTGCTCTCCCCGCGGGCCTCATTCCGCCACGCCCAGCGCGCGCATTCTCAACAACAAAATCTACACGAAAATGGTTGCTCAAAGAAACGAGTCGGGCGGGCGACGCTCGCGCCCCGCTCGCCGCTCGTCGTTCGCCGTTCGCCGGTCGGCGCATTCACGCACGCCAGCGCCCCACCAGACAGTCGTGTCGTGTCGTGCCGTGTCGTGTCGTGTCGTGCCGTGCCCGTGCCCCGTGTAGCGAATAGCGATCTCTACACGCCGCGAACCGTACGCACGGAGCACACGTGCCTTCGCGCGCTCGCGTCCCATCCCTACCTAGTCCACGCCGCGGCCGCTCTCCAACCCGATCCACCCTAGTCCGTGTGTCGGTGTCGGTGTCGGTGTTGGTGTCGGTGCTGCCACCGTACTTACCGTCGCCGCGCATTCTGTTACGTAACACGAAAGTAAACACCGCGCCTGTTGTGGCGAGCACGTGTGCGCGTCCACTTCATACAACATACATACGTTGTTTCACATAGTTTTACAACTCTAGTGTTTCCTCGGACTCTAAGAAATTACGGGAGTGTCGTGCCATTTGTTTCTTTTAAACCCGTTAATATTTGGATTTTGTGAATATGTCTAACTCCTTGGACCAACAATTCGGAAGTCTAAACTTATCTCAAGAGGATCACGACCAGTTGTTTGAACCGGAGGATCACCAGGATCAAAGGTTAGTTTCAAAAATTACTTTTTCCAAGTTGTAATTCGTTTCAAAAACAAGTATATTACAAATGATTTCATAAAGCAAATCTTTCTTTTAATTTGCACGTTATATTTGAAAGATATCTGATTTTAATAACTCCTGTGAAACTCGCTATGTAACAATTGAATTGTGTAAAAGGGGCGGTGCATAAGATTTCAAAGGAATTTAAATATAAAATAACTATTGTTTGCTTTAGTAGAGCTATACTAGCTTTTTTTACGACCGATTTTCAAGAGATAGATACAATACCGCAAGTTAATTAAAAAAAGCTCATGTTACAGACGCCGTAATAGATGAAAATAGCGCCATCTATTGACTGAGTTTTAAAGCAAAGGTTAAACAAAAAACTTAATAAATCATAATCCTGGCTTTACATAAGCCCCTTGCGCTTAATAGCACTGGTGTAATGTAAACACTAATTAGCGCCAGTGAATAATCCAGTGCTATAATAGAGGTAGAGTTGTACTTTTGTGTCCTGTTCGGCCGTTCCGCCACAACTGGAATAATATCTAGTCTACTTGTACAGTAGTCCTCAATAAGTGAGCTGGCATGATGTAATGCATTCTACATGATGTAAGGCTCTAATGCATTCAGTGAGAATTACAGTCCAATGACTATTTGACGATCTAATTTAGTGGCCAGATCGGCCATTCCTGGAATTAATGTATACCGCCTGATCTGTGCCAGTCCGGTATTGACAGAAAAGTTAGACATGAGACATGAACCACATGTTGCTTATTTTAGGGAATTAATATCTCGACTGCGAATCTTGAATAAGCGGTGGTTGTAGTTTTTAATCTAATGTTTTATTCGTCATTTTTACGATTTTTGAGTATAAATGTATCCTGTATGGACTGTATACTGCGCCGGAAATAAAAGTAAACCTCCGTAAAGTAAATCGAATATTTGCCTAGTTTTCTAGATTTCTTTGTATACATAGTTCTAAAGGTGATATTGGATTGGCGAAATGTAAACAACGCGAATACAGTCTATGCCAGGCCTGCGCTACTAGTCGACTGTACTGGCCGAATGTAAACTAGGCATTATGCCTTTTGTGTCGTGATGTTTTCGGGTTTAATTTTAATCCTAATCCAAATAAAGGTAATCGCTATCAAGATAATTTAGTGTAGATTTAAATTGTCTTTTGTAAGAAAATAATTCTTGATAAATACATAGTTTAGAAAACTAAAAATAATAAGCGTAACCGAAAAATCGAACGGACTGGACATTACTTTGATGTACAGTCAATACTACAGATATGAGGTATATCGTTTGCGACACGGGCGAAGCCGGGCGGGTGTAGCTAGTTTACGTATAAAGCAGTAAGTGCGCTTAGTTGTAAGTGTATCGAATGGCAGCTCGGGCTAACGTATGAGTGGAGCTCGTAATTATAGGTCGATGCACTGGGCCGGGGCTCTGCGGCCGCGGCCACGCCGCGCCACCGAGTCGCGTGCACCGCGATAAGAATGCGGACTTTCGAACTCTCCAGGGAAAGTTGCAACAAAACAGATCACACGTACTATCGCTGTCTTTATCTTCATGTTATAAACAAATATTATTCATGTAATGGGACAAGTATTGTTCAAAATATTTTTGTGACTTAATTAGTTCTTTTATTAATTTAATTTCAATGGTTCTAGTTGATGCTAAGTGTTTGTTCTATTTATTAGTTTAGCCTTTCATTTGATTTGATACCAATGTTGGGTTGGTTGTACAAACTCTTATTCGTAGGAAATCTCCTAGACTAGTTGTCTCTAAATGAACATCTGAGCAACATCAAAGTTAACACGCATTTAAAAGCACATCGCCCACCCGACAGCGCCCCACTTCACGGTAGGCGCGGCGCACACTGGGCTAGAATTTTCGTTTTCATAGACATTTTCATTTGATATTTTCAATTTCTTTTTTTGGTTGCATGTATGATGTAGGCATGTATATTTTATGGTTTGTATGATAAAACTCATGTTACATCTGAGAAACTTATAAAAATATAGTAGGTTTGTAGTGGTTTTCAATAGCCAATTATTATACTATCTACATTATGGACCTGTGCATCTAATATAATAAAGCGTAAACACACACTTCTTTGTTGCCTAAGATGTCAGCAATTACAGCATATTTTTAAATATTTTTTTTTTTAATAAAAAGACCTACACTTCCGTCACGCTTTAGGCTATATATTTTCACGCCATTAAACTTGGGGGTACATATTTTGGATAAAAATCCTAATGTGGAAAAGAGTCCATAAGTTGCTGGCAACATCAAGGAACCAAGATTGCCATGGTTTGTCATCGTGTCATGTCATTTTGACATTTGCAATTGATAATTTGACAAATGTAGGTGAACAATGAAATACAATTTTTATAATTTCACGCGGATGAAGCCGCAAGGGAACAGTTAGTTTTTTTTATAAACGTCGTCGTTATGCTGATATATGGAACACTTACCTATGATATTAATTTGTAATTATTTTCTTTACACCCACTTTTGTTATGAGTGTGTGAGTTATCCCAAAAAAGAGATAACGGTACGAAAGCCCAATAATTAGACTTGTACAAGAAAAAAATGACCACTGTAAATACATTATTTGGGGCGTTTGGACAAATTTTGTCGAAAATTAAAAAAAAATGAAATAACCATAACAAAGACTAGCTGTTCCCATGCAGCTTCATCTGCGTAAAAACTTTATTTTATTGTTTACATTTGTCAAATTATCGTTTGCAAATGTCAAACTGACACGACATGACATGATGACAAACCATGGTAATCTTGCTTCCTTGATGTTGGCAGCAACTTATGGTGTCTTTCCCACATTAGGGTTTTTATCCAAAATATTTACCCCCTAAATTTAATGTAGTGAAAATATATAGCCTAAAGCGTGACGGAAGTGTAGGGCTTTTTATTAAAAAAAGAATTATTCAAAAATATGCCGTGATTGCTGACATCTTAGGCAACAAAGAAGTGTGTGTTTACGCTTTATTATATTAGTATAGATTTATTCAATTATCTCTCAGTCTTTACATATTTAACTCATATTGAAACCATAGTTTTCATTTGTTAAACTACAACTCGAACATCAAAAGTATTTTCAATGATATTTTTGTACCCGCCTTGTATAATACAATCAGTGTCAAGTTTTATTTTATCAGATAGAGTAGTGTTTGAAGGAAACAGTATTTTCTAATTTAACTACCAGATTAAATGCGATAAGAAGACAAGTAAAGATCATCGTTTTAATAATTTTATTTCATTGAATCTATATAAATAAACAATAACATTGCAATAAAATTTTTAAAACCAACCAAATATATTACGAAACATATGGCGTAAAAGATATGTACTATTGATTGTATTGGTATAAGTCAATAACAAATCTAAACTTAATGGTAATAGCACCGGAGCACAAAAAGAACTCCTTTATGGGGGGTATTTTCACATTACAAAATTTGCATATGATGGACATTGTGTATATTTTGCTTATGCCTGGTTAACATTATTCCAGTCCAGCGCAAATTTAATAATTAGCCTTTGGCGCCAGCGACCATAACAGTTAAATAATAAGAATGTCGGTCTACTTTGAATTCCGGTACAGCCATTCCCGCGAAACTGCAGCAATGAATATGTACATACTCGTAGAATACCGGTACACCCGCGCCTGCAATATCTGACAACACTTCACTAGTCAATTTGATTTTTACTTGTAGATCAGACTTAACTAAGTACTATAATAAGTTCGCAAATTGTTACATTTGACCATTGTCGATAGTATAATTTAGTCATTCAATGTAGTTTCATATATCACCTATTGTTTTATTTTTGCGCATTGTACAAATATCGATTGTTCAATTGATTGAGTGCGCATTATTATTATTATCGGCCGACCGGCGTGACGCTGTTGTTTTTGCGATAACTTAAACGTTTGGCCCCTTGTATACAAGGCGATGAAAATATTCGAAAAGTGCTGATTTTACTCCCTATGTTTTTTTATACTTTATTCCAATGTGTCCATATTTATTGAGCACTGACATGATTTAGAATGAAACCAAAATAATGACTATTAATCAATTATATGCATATACTCGTATGTACCTACTCGTACAATGAATGTAATAGCAAGCGACCTTACGCACATATTTCAATGTATTAAATCCTAGTTGACACAATGCGTTTTAAATAATTTTATATGTATGAACAAATAATGAAAACTTTTATTATATTGTGCAATATTGTTCTCATGTAAGTGACATTTAGAAAGTGAAATTCTTTAAAACTTTTAACGCGTTATTCTATTAGACAAATCCCAATATTTGGTAGCGATATAGAGGATATAGCAAAAATATATACCATATAGATATAGATTTTATTTTAACTATGACATTTATTTCCCTGAATTCGTGCCCACGTAAATTTGTCCCCGCACACGTCACATATTACAAAAAAGTGAAAATAATATATAATTTTATAAATTCAGATAGTCTTTTTGTCTTTGTGCTTAAATCGAATTGTAAGTAGTCCGCGGACGAAGTTCCAAGACTTGGTCGTTGGATTGTTTTTGATTAGTAAATATCCGTTAAATAGTCATGTTCTAGTACAAACTCCAGTATATCAATTGTTGACTTATTGGTATTTGTTTGTTATAAAAAAT
The DNA here is from genome assembly GCA_003118335.3 of Papilio memnon. Lineage (NCBI taxonomy): Eukaryota > Metazoa > Arthropoda > Insecta > Lepidoptera > Papilionidae > Papilio > Papilio memnon. Next base: position 264,372 of record LD688966.1, read on the forward strand.
AAATCTTTGGAATATCGCGGTAGGTTCAAAAACGCTGCGGTAAACGTAATTTCGTGAATGTATGTACGGTTTGATGTGACGTTTATTTGAGGCATTGATAACGTTTTTAAAGAACCTTGACCCGGCGCGGGCGCGGCGGCGGCGCGTTATATAAACAGAGGTGAATGCACTCCTAAATTAGAATGAATGCTCAAGTCGAACGATTTGTTTGTTTAAAAAAATATTTATAGTACTCAACGCAAGTATCTCTCTTCAACGTTTGCTTGTTTTTTTTTAAATAAGCAGTGAAGCAGATGTTGAAGTTTTTTTTTTATAATTGATATTTGAAAGAAGGTAGGTATTTACCCAGTACATGGTGGAAGTGATGCACTTGCGGCGTGCGTTAACGCAAACAGTTGAACCTGTTGAAAGCAAGTGTGAAAGGATAAGGAGTGGCCGCCGGCGCGTCGCGCAATGCCCATGCCGTGTGGTCGTGCAGTGCAGCCGGCACATGCGCACGCGCACTCACGCGCACTAACTCGCGGCACGGCGTCAGGCGGTGAGTAATAATAGCCGTTGTTTGTTGTGTGCAGCTCTATTATTAATGCGCAGCAACAGCCCGAAACGCAGCCGTCCCTTTTCTTGCACCTTGCGTCGTTACACCGGCTTTCGCCAAGACTGCATCGCCAATTTTTACATATACATATTATGTAACTTTAACGAACTTAATGTCTATAAAGGAAACAACCATCGGGATCCTTTTATTTTATTATCAATATTAAAGTAACTCTAATTCTTTATATTTAATACTTTCATTGTGTAAAAGAGGATATGCTTAAGAAGGGAGTGGATTCAGATATGACGGCTGATAGAAATGTATGGAAGAGTAGCACATACTGTGCCGGCCCCCCGTAAGGGATAAGGGCAAGTTGATGAATGTCTCACGAAAGTCAATTTAACTTTATTTTACTGTTGAATTTTATGCAAAAAGGTAAAAAAAAGTCATACGATTTAACACATCACTGAAAAAAAAAATGTGATGAAAATATCGCCTCGAACTTATAAAGGGTTAAAATTATTACGTGATTGCAAAGACAATAAACAACTTGAAATGTCAATCAATAACTTATTTAGAGGAAATGCTCGATTTTGAAGACTTCCAGTTTATAGAAGAAAAATTTTGCTATTTTTTCCTTCAATCATATTGGAAATAAAGTATTGTTATTATATTATAATTTTATACATAAATGCTGATACATACATTTTTTGTGTTTATCTGTGAGGAAATAAATGGCTTTAATAATAAATTATTAAATATTATTATACATAAACGATGACATTGACTAGAGTTCTACTGCAAACACGAATTCCAAATACGGGTTGATGTCAATGACCAAATGCAAAAACGATATTCCGGTAAAATCACTCGTAGATGGATTTAAATTGTCTTACTAATTATACCTAGCTAATGTCGGGATGAATAGTGAAATTTACAAAGCCAATACTTGAAAATTGAAGATGGCCTAATCTGATGTGACGGTCCTCGTTGCTCCATATAAGACTACATGTGTAATACGTGATAATACGGGAGAAGTTGACAAAGTTCGGTTTTCCAAAACCGTTTACAAACCAAAATTCATTAAACAAACTTCAATAAAACTCTTAAAATGTGTTCCTTATTTGTTTTTTTACTTAAATACTGAAAATATAGTTTAATTATATTTACACAACTAAAAATTGATATCGAAAATAGGCGGCAAAATGCTTACCACGCGCGCCCACTTACGTTTTCATTGGAGGCGCGCCCACTTTGGGGTTAGCTAATGTTTACTAACGATGGTGGCCTATGCATAGGCTCGTTTCGTCATTCAAAGGCTCTTAGTAATTCGTGTAAGTGGTACATATTGAAAGTGATATTTAGCGATGAAGCTACTTTAGTCCTTGAAAATTGCCGCGCAGTGCAATTAGAGGCGAGCGGAGTATGGATTGTTAGTTTTTATCAGAGCGCAAGCCGGCGGCGGCGGCGGCGGCGGCTGCGGGCGGCGCGGGCGCTCGACATCACCCCCGCCCCCCCCACGCTCTGGCCCGAGCCAGCGCCCCACCGCTTCAGTCACACGACGCTCGCGCTGGCGGCATATCGTCGCGCACACGCCAGCCCCGTGCTCCGGCCCCGCCCGCTCTTTGTATACATATCTTTAAAAACAAAATACGCGAGGTGCAAATGCTTGATCTTGAGTACGACCGCGAGCTACGGCCACTTCAGTTCCCGCCAATGAACAGAATGGCCAAATTTAACAGGTATGATACATTGCACATCACACAGACTAATTTCCTAGAACCACTCGCACCGCCTATGGCATCATTGTGTTCTGGATGGTTTACTCGTGTTTAGTAAGTTTGCCGATCGACTCGTGGATAGGTTGAAATGGCGCGCTATCGGGTACAATTTAACGTAAATTCTGTTGCATATAAAGAACACGTGGTGCGACTAATAAAATGGCGCCGCCGGCCACCGTGAGTCATGGCGCCGAGCGCCGAGGACGACCTGCCGCTGATAAAACATTCCTCGGCGCCGGCGAACGCCCGACAGGCGGCGGCTGGCGTTCGTTGTCCCCCCCTCCCCCCCCGGCCCTACAACTTGTCGCGTCCAACCGAGGTGTGCGTGCGTGTGAGTGCGTGCGTCGAGCAGCCGCTGCCTCACAAGCTCACCAGCACGCACGTCCTACGGCTCAGTTGAGCTGTCGTAGAGCTGGAACATTACTAACACAATCGGCATTATCCTTCAATGTGGACAAAAAGATTCAAATGTCATATGCATTTATAGAGAGAGAGTATTGACTGCATTTTCCTTATGACAAATAGAGCCTATCAAAGTAGCGTTATCTGTTAGTAAATAGTCAAAATCACATTAATAATAACGTGTTGTCAAGTAGTAACATCCATTATCATACCTAGATATGTGCGTATTGGACATGTGTAATTAATTGTACAACACTACCAAAGGATAGGATTCTTATTACTATTTTAGCAAATGTAATAAGGCTGGCTAAACTTTTTTACGTATCAACGTGCTATTTTGTGTTCAGGTTAATAATGATTGCAATTACAACTTCATGCTATTTATTACTAAAGCATTTTAGGGTGCTTATAATTCGGGCAAACAAGATAATTCTTAACACATAAGTTAACTTTAAAATGAAAAATAAATGAAAATCATTAATTACCACTTATTTGTACCAGGAATAATTAAAATGAATCGATTTTTTTTTTGATAACTTTGAGAACCAATGAGATACTTTGTTGTTTTTTTTTACATCGAAGTCGTTTGTTTTTGACATTTTCTTAAACGGAATTAAAAGCAAAGTTGTTTAAAAATCAAATATTTATCGAGTAATGGAAATCGATCTTCCGAGTTATAGTTTGTCTAAATACTCGTAAGTTAGATTAGTTTGACAACTTAGTAGGGATGGGTTGTGTAAAATCAGGTGTGAATCTTCGATTTTCGATTTTTACTCTCCTAGAAATTGGAATCGAAAGATTCATAGTTATAACTCATGGATTAAAAAAACACTGTTTTCTCAAATTATTAATGACCTAAATAATCAATACAAAGATTGAGAGTTAATAAATATTTGTTACTACTACAGTCTTACATTATTGAAATGGATTTCGCTATTATTATTGTCATCGTTATATTCTCTACACTATATTCATTACTAGAATTGTCCCCTAAATTAGTTAATAAGTAAATAATACTTTTAGTTATGTTCGATAAATTTTATTTAAACCGAATATCGATAGTTCCTTGTTATTCGCTATGCGTGTTTATTTCGTCACTACGATACCACTCTATAAAGTGCGGTATTTACCTTCATACAAATTTATTTCGATCCTTCATATGTGTCACTTATCAAACTACTCTATCTTATTTAAACAAACTGTAACGGTAAATGTTTGAAATACAGAAAGATTGCTAAACTGTTCGGTCTACCATATCAAGTTCTAAGCATTGACAGGAGTTCCTGCTTTTGTAAATCCGTATCCGTATGTAATGCTTCGCATATGTAGAATTGGAAGTAGGTAAATGCGCTGCAACTGCACTTAAAGGGGGTCAGAGCGCGCGTTGGAGGGGTGGGGTGGGGAAGGCGGGTTAGTTTGTGCAACGGAACAGTGTGCCCGAGTAGTGAATGGCGGGGGGGGGGACGCGGGCGTGCGATGATGTCACCTCCGGCTCCGGCGGACAAGCGCCATTTTGTGATGCGCGCGGCTCAGTGTGCGTGCGTGCGTCCCTGCCTTGCCCTGTGCATGCACGCCCCCCCTGTCCTACTGCTACACTCTGCATTTCTATAACGTAATATCGTTTATATAATTACGTGCACGTACTACATATAGTCATGTGTTAACTACTTGTATATGTTATTGTATAAAGGGTGAATCCTATGTCAAAATGACTTGCTTTAAAGTCACTCATGTTGAAAATGAGCCGGTAAACGTTATGTTAGGAAGATTATTAATTTGCAATTTTTAGAAGCATTTTAAAATATCATCATCTCCATATTCTACTCCCGTAGGGTCGGCACACCGGGTTTTCGTCCTCCAAATAACTCTGTCATCCGTCATCTCAGTCATCACTCCCTTTGCAAGCATTTTAAAATGTTTTTTTTTTTAATAATAGGTGTATTTTTGGATATTCATTAATTTATAATTTTATTGACGTAAATTTTAAGGTTTATCTAGTATACCGTAGTAAATGCTTTAAATAGAGGGCATAAAACTTTCACTTACTTTCACCACAACTAGTCTGTGAATAGGATTTATCTGTAAGTTTCAGGCTTACTGTAATTTGAGCTTTTTACACATTTATAAAGTTCTCCTTGTCACATGCTATTCTTCCCTCCTCATAACATGCCAAGATAATGTAAATAAAAAATGATTTTAATGAAAAAAAATTGAGGATTAACTGAATTTTGTAATTGTAAAATATTAGTTACTAGCTTTCGCCCGCGACTTCGTTCGCGTGGAATTAAAAAAAAAAGCAAAAGTGGGTAGCTTATGTGTTCTTTCAGACTGTCATCTACATCTATGCCAAGTTTCATCGAGATCCGTTCAGCCGTTTAGGCTACAAACTCTAACAAACATCCATCCATCCATTCATCCATCCATCTATCCATATAAACTTTCGCATTTATAATATTAGTAAGATATAACATTCTATTATCATGGTAACATGTTACATAGCATAAGAGACTAACAACTTTATGAGCTGATGTTTTCGCTTGATATAAAATGAATTATTGTTTCTATTATTTTGTAATTCCGACCAATGGGCAAACATTAGTTTTGATAAGTAAACCTTGACATAATTTGGACTATGGTAAGTATCGATACGAGGCAATGGTCAATCGCTATATCAACAGCTATAGTACGTATACATAGACTGGTATTATACATACACGTATTATAATGATGTGTGGTGGGATGTCGTGTCGAGTGTTGTTGTAATGAGATGTGAAGAAGTGGTTTGTCGCTTGCCGCAGCCGGTCGTCAAAGGTGCTGATCAGTGGGCTGCCGCTACATGCCCGGTTCGACAATATCGAGCCGCTGCTCGCGCAGTACGGCAACGTGCAGCACTGCGACACTGCGCACGCGCGAGATGCCAACACACAAGCGGTGTACATCACGTTCGAGACACCGGAGCAGGCGCAGCAGTGAGTATTCAACGAGGAACAGAATCAATCGCACCCCTTTGCTCTTGTTATCTCTGCTCATCTCCTGCTGCTTGGATTAGTTTTGCTTGTGTCTGTGCACCAATGGCCGCTTTTTTCTGATATTTTATTTTCTTAAGATTATGTGAATCATTCATATAGTAATTGCATGGTGTGAATTTCGTAGTAATTGTATAGTAAAACTGCAGCACGTAATTGATCCAATAATAGGAATTATCGAAGACTGTATTCGCTTTAGCTGCTACATAGAATCGTAAATGCATAGTCTAGTCTCAACAGACGGGCTGTTTTGTTACAATGTACATGTACGGGGAAAATTAACAACTACGTAAGGTAACAGTGACAGTATTGTCATTACACGTACCTTTTAACTGAATTAAACACGTGTAGTCAGTTATCAGCCACTGAAAGCTGATAACTAACTGACCTGCTAATGGCACATAGTCCTTTCGTTAATACAACCCTCGTCTGCCCTAGCGCGGTTCCTGACCATAAAGAAGGCGACGCGATTTGTTGGCTCATGGTTAACTTCTGTTGCCTGTCAAAGGTAAACTAACGAAGCTCGGATCTCTGATTGGGTCCCCCGAATCGTTGTCCAGATGGTTAGAGATCGTGCTTACTGGTTTATTTTCCACTGTAGGCTAGAAACGCAACTAGTGATTATCCTGGATGTAAACCAGAGATCGTATTGCACCAACATCTAAGTATTCTCAATGTTATGGTAAATCAAGCGTTCTCGTGTATACATGTTGTTGTTATTTGTTTTTCTTATGTGTGTGTGTGTGTGTGTGTGTGTGTGTGTGTGTGTGTGTGTGGTCTGGTCTGGTATGTTGAACTTTGTACAAATTTTTATTTTGCACTTAGGATTATGATGAGTAGTTTGGCTTTTTAGAACAATGGTGTTTACAGTAAAGTTTTTGTGAAATGGGTTTTTATTTTTGGTGACGGTGGGGGCGGGGGGGGGGCAGCGAGGGAATTTTTACTGTCCCGCTCTGGCTTAGTAGTTGTCTTGTTACTAAACATAGATAGCGGATTGAGGTCTAGTAGCCCAGTTCTAGGGCGACCAAATTAGTAGCATAAATAACTATACTGCTATGCATTTTATAATGTCGAACATTCGAGAAAAATATTGATAATATGTGATATACAAGGAATGTTGGAACGTAACACCGTTTCCGTGGAAACGTGCACTTTTGTTCGTACAGTAGCTGTTAAAAAAAAGTACGTAAACAAACTTGGAGGGGTTAACTTTTTATTTTCAAAGAAATACATAGATTTTAAAATGTGTTATTATGTAGGCGAGCGAGAGCGAACGCGATTCAATGACACGGTATGACGTGGGATGCGTCCATCTTCCTAGATTTCTTTATTAAAATCAGATTTTTTTAAATAATGGTACCCATTTACCATGAATTTAAGTTTCGTTGACGGGCCTATGGACGCCTTTTAAACATGTAAAATTTAATTTATTAATTTCTAACATTTTTCTTTAGTTAACCAACGTTAAATGGTTGTGATTATCAATGTTTTATGACTGTTACACTTGTTGGCACCAATTTTTCAGAAAATGATGAGTATATGCTCCTATCGATCCTATACATTTTCCAGCAGATCTTTTAACTGTTGCTTAGAAATCACCATTTCCAAGTCTTACAAAACAATTTTTTATGACCATTCAACTAATCTGGCCATAGACGGTTAATTTCTACTATACTTATATTTATTTAGTCATTTATATAAAATGTATAAACGCTTCAAATTTTATGTTATAGTTGTAACAAAATTTAACGAAGAAACGTAGATATTACAGAACCGATTTCAAAAATTCTATTGCCATTAGAAACCTACCTTATCACTAATTAACATAGGCTATATTCATTACCAGATTTTTTTATCTATGCGCGGACGAACTCTAATTATAAGAGGATTGAAAAAGGTGGTATATACTTACTATTGCATATTTACTCACTATTTTTAGCTGTTTGTAATGATTTTTTTGGCATTATTTACTTTATTTGATGATTGCTTAAATGTAAGCCTTTCATGTGTAATAGATGTCAGTTTGTGCAATGTTTCCGTCGTGTGTGCTATAAATAAGGTGATACTACGTTGTGTTAAGTAAATGTGTGTACTATTTTCCAGGGCCATCAACGGGCTGAACGGGTATGAGCTGGAAGGAAATCGAATGAAGGTGGAGGCGACGGAGGCAAGCGCGCGCGGCGGACGGCGCGGGCGCCCGGGCGGTGGGCGCGGCGGCGCGGCGGGCGGCGCGCGCCCCGCGGACTTCCCGCTGCGGCTGCTGGTGCAGAGCGACATGGTGGGCGCCATCATCGGCCGCCAGGGCAGCACCATCCGCCTCATCACGCAGCAGTCGCGCGCGCGCGTCGACGTGCACCGCAAGGACAACGTGGGCTCGCTCGAAAAGGCTATCACCATCTACGGCAATCCCGAGAACTGCACCAACGCATGCAAGCGCATACTCGAAGTCATGCAGCAGGAGGCTAACAATACTAATAAGGGGTATGTACTACTCATATTGTCAGGATCATTGATATTCAATTGAATATGTTATTGTACATGATATCAATTTTTGTGATATTTTCTATTTCAGGGAAATTTGTTTAAAAATTTTGGCGCATAACAATTTAATTGGGCGCATCATAGGAAAAGGGGGAAACACGATCAAGAGAATAATGCAAGAGACGGATACAAAGATCACAGTGTCGTCCATCAACGATATTAACAGCTTCAACTTGGAACGCATCATCACTGTGAAGGGAACCATTGAGAACATGGCAAAAGCCGAGTCACAAATATCAGCTAAGCTGCGCCAGAGCTATGAGAATGATTTACAGGTGCAACTTGTTACTACTCGCATATTAGTGTTTATAAAGTCCCCTATGACAGATTTTCTCACATACGAAACATATTATACAACATGCCAGTCGGTGGTTGAGTGCCATTATTATTGTTGGTCCATATACCGCGACGCTTCCCACGACTTGTCTGTCCGTTGTGGGGCGGCGAGCCCCGTAGTCACATGTTTTTTGTTGGAAACGCTAATGTTATGTACAATATAATGTACTATAGATTGTGTTGTGTTTGTGCTGGCAAGCAGGTGCTGGCGCCGCAGAGCATAATGTTCCCGGGGCTACATCCGATGGCGATGATGTCTACAGGGCGCGGCTTCTGCAGCGCGCCGCCGCCCTACCCGCCGCCGATATACGCCCCGCTGCCGGGGCGTGCCGGCGCGCAGCAGGGCGCCGGTGACTCGCAGGTGACTTCTCGACTGCGCTTTCGCCCCAATGTTTTAGCTTACTTACATTTGTGCACTATTTTTCTTACTTTGTAAATATTTTTACCGCTTTTATATTGCTCTTTTTTGTTTTGTATTAAGAAGTAGTTGACATTATTTTGACAAATTAATTTTGTGCGTTTTAGACTGAAACGGGTGTCGGTTCGCAGGAGACCACGTATCTGTATATCCCGAATAACGCGGTGGGCGCCATCATTGGCACTAAGGGATCGCATATTCGTAACATCATCCGCTTCAGTAACGCGTCCGTGAAGATTGCGCCACTGGAACAGGACAAGCAGGGAGAGGCGGCGGGCGGGGCGCAACAGGAGCGCAAGGTCACCATCGTCGGCAGCCCCGAGGCTCAGTGGAAGGTGCGTCGTATGTCGTATAGGAGTGCCGGTGCCGATAATCGGTGGCGGGTATGCGGGTGTGGTATGGCGGACAGAGGGCAGTGTCGATGTAACGGCTGACGTTGCACTTTGCAGGCGCAATACCTGATCTTCGAGAAGATGCGCGAGGAGGGCTTCATGTCCGGCTCTGACGACGTGCGGCTGACGATTGAGATCGTGGTGGCGTCGTCGCAAGTGGGACGCATCATCGGCAAGGGCGGGCAGAACGTGCGCGAGCTGCAGCGCGTTACCGGCTCGCTGATCAAGCTGCCCGAGCAGCCCCCGCCGGCCGGCGCACAGCCCGACCATGAGACCACCGTGCACATTGTAGGACCCTTCTATAGCGTGCAGGTGAGTCTCGATGTGCACAACACCTCACACACACAATTACATCATTCAAAGGTTTCTTATCAATCGTTAGAAAAATTGGACTAAATGCATTGATTTAATTTTGAGGCGAATCCTCTGAATCCAATATTATAAAAAGTGAACAATGATAGTACCTTTACAATCTGTACATGGGTTACCGCGATAACGGACCGTTTAGATGATGATCGTTTAAATTTGGCATGTAATGCAATGACAAGATAATTTAGAGATTTATTTTAGAGCACAAACCGGTTTTTTACAAACGGAGTTTTTACTGTTAATAAATTTCTTTCACACCGATTTTTATGTCAATAAAAGCAACGCAGGCCACTAAGGGTTTTACATATTTACATGACGATTTAATTAATTAAAAAAAAACCTGGTTTCTTACCACATGTTCTGTGTAGTTCTTCTAATAAAACTTAATTGTTAAGAACCTATTAAAGACAAATCGGGTAGGAGTAGTTGCATACATCGCACAAAAAGTTATTGTTAAGTATAGGAGACCTTTATTATAGTATACTCACTATTGATTTGTGAATTTTCTGAACTCGGTGAGTGGTTTTGGCTCAAACAACCAATTCAAAGATAAATTAAACATCGCAATTCCAGAATTAGGATTTTGTAACCCTTTACAATGTTAAAAAACATATGGAATTTAATTAAATATAAGTTTTATTAAAGTAAATTAGGGTAGGTCACATCACTAAGGAATATCATATTAGCACTACAAAATAAATGCTCATCCACTTCCCTAGTTGTTTCCCGATGGCCTGATGGCCTCATCGGCCCATCGATCAATGTTATCTTTTTGTGACATTGGTTTTAAAATGTAACTAATCTGTACGGAGTTTTTTTTTATCAAATGTTCAAGTTGCTTTAATCGATAACTTGATGTACGGCTTTTACAATGGACTTTTGCGTCCATCAAAGCCAAAACTCTCGTCTCATATTGCATCTTTAAGCGTGTTGGGGTTTTGTCAGAATGTATGTAAAACCTACATGTACAGAAATTAACATAGAAGTCGGGCGCTAGTGAGCTAATTTGATTCCACTTATGTTTATCGACTCATGTAACTTGTCGGTCCGACAACTCTTAACTTCCGAGTCTCTCTTCTATTTGAAATAAATAATATCAATATTAATAATATAAATTAAACTTATCTTGTGGTTTGTTCCGTATGAAATTAAAAAAAAAGAAATTGTTTTATCAGATTCAATGGAATTAATGAATTCGAAAAGTGACGAAAGTGCCCTTTTTTCTCCCCGGACTATTGTATAATGTTTTAACAAGAAATTTTATTGTGTATTATATATTATATAAGATATTTACCCCTCCCTATCCCCCCTCTGTCCTTTTTCCTTTAATAGTAATAATCCGTTTAAACATTTGGTACTTCTTGCAAAGCAATGCCATTTTGCTGTGCGAAAATGTTTGTGCATGCTGATGATGTATACGAAGTCGTTTGAATGTATGAATGTGGTACGTCTTGTGTGCGTGCGTGCGTGCGTGCGTGCGTGCGTACGTGAGTGCGTAGTGCGTGTGCGCGTGTGCGTGCGCAAAAGGAAGGAATGAAGGAGAAGATGAGTGACGTGTGTACACATGTAGTTACAAGTAAAGCAATGTCGCGAAGGGATTGTGAAGGTGGAGCGTGTGTTGCGGTGGCGGCGGCGGCGGCGGCGGCGGCGGCCAGCAGATAAGTACTATAGTATTGTTGCTAGCGCAGAGCGAAATGAGTGGCGACTTGTTGTTAGGATGGCGACTCACTGTGGCATAATAACTTTTTACATTTTTGTAGCTATCTCCCGAAGCGGGGTGAGGAAGGTGGGCCCACCAGCCTTTGTGATAGACACGTAGCCATGTGAAAACGGCCGTCACGGTTCGCTTTATACATTTGACGCCGCCTTATGGGTGAGTTGCATCTCTTTATTAATTACAACTCGAGGCGAATGAATTGTACAACATGATTGCAAATAAAAATATATCGTTTTTGATTTTTGGTATTCTTCTTATTGTCTACTTTGATTGTTTGACTTTGTAACTACATGTGTAATACGGTGAAGTGTTGTGGTGGCTGGCACACGAGACGTGAGACGCGAGACGAAGGATGCCGTGTGCAGGTTGGGTTGTGAGGGTCAGTGTGATTGGAAAGATTGGACAGAGTGGCGTGGTAAATAGTAAATAAAATGCTATTTGGTATACAAACAAAAACAAACATAAACATATTCCATTGTGAATACATCTTTTTGCATTTATGTTACGAACACTGTTTCATATGTTTTGTATTTTTGATGATGCTTGCTGTGTATTTACTTAAAGGGAGATGGAACCTGACGTCATTAAAACGTTGTGAATGTGTATTGTGTGTTGCAGTCTGCGCAGCGGCGCATTCGAGACATGGTTGCGCAGGCGATGGCCCCGACTCGTCACCGCCGCGCTGCGCAGCCGCCGCCGCCGCCGCCGCAGCAGCAGTAGGCGGCTGTCGATGTAGCCGCCGCCGCCGCCGCCGCCGACACCCGCCGCCACTCCGTCACACCGCTACGTCTCCACCACCCGTCGACATGGTTATCCCCTCATATAGTCGCACACATTGGTGGCCCGGTATCACATCACCACACCGCATCGCATCGCATCGCATCTCATACAAGATTATAACTCAGCGACGTTGAACAAGTTGTTGTCTATTTACCTAAATTATATTAAATGTAGCGAATTTTAATTGTAATATGAGATACTTGTATTTTACCATATTTTATTGAATTTTACCACATTGTAAAGTATTTTACCATATTTACGTGTTTTACCATATTTTATGCCGGATAACCTTTTAATATTATGACATGTTGATAATTTGATGATTATATGTATACTTGCTGTATAAATATTCATATACAAAGTTTTTATTTACGATATAGTAGATATAGCCTGTATATGAAATTTACCGTGAATAGTATATTGTTGGTTGTTGTTTTTGTTGACGTGTCGACATGCACCCTACAGACTATGGCCGCGGCCCGGTCTGTCCACTGTCCTACTGTCTGTTGGTAAGCGTCGATGTGTTATCGTTCAATGTTTTTGTATTCCCGTATCCGTAGCTAGCTTGCCGGTTAGTGGTCGCGACGGCGCCTCGTGATCCACACTCGAGTGTACCGAACGTACACACAATACGATTGTGCCAATTCAGATGTTTATCTAGGAGGAATTAACATTAAGTGTTCAAAATTGTGAGAAACGTAAATGTTTATAATTGCGATGAGTTTGTAACGAAACCGCCCAAACCTAATCTTTGAATGTGTTTTCTTGTAGCCTCATTTCTGAATACAACATCGGAAAAACTAATTAAGCCGGGCACTGACCGATCGTATAACTCGTTTTCTTTTTATAATTTAGAAATGTCTGTTCACAAAATGTTAATAGTCCTGTTTAACATTGATTAGTTTATTAGTTTAGCAGCAGTTAGTTACTGTGCTGATGTGAAACCCATTACACGGATTAAGGCAAAGGTCTCACTCTGAACTGTATCCAGTTATGTCTATTTTACGACTGAATATCACCGGTGTCTTCAATGTGTTCAAAGTTAAATTGTTATTGCCATCGTTCTCTTCATGGTATGTTTCATTATTTGCATTAAAAATGATTGTGCTTGTACCTCGGTACCTAGTATAGGTTCATTCGGCTCATTACAGTTTAATCGATTTGGTGGGTGGGGTAACAAACGCGCGACGGTAAATGATTTGTGTTTCGATCTTTTAAAACCCGATTAGGAAGAAAATCGCAAATTGGAATTTTTTCTTGTTGTGACCTGAAATGGAGCTGAGCGGATGTCATTGTTTCGAATGCGTAACATTCCATTCCTGAATGAGGGGGGGGGAGACAACTACTTGCTTCTTGGACACACCGAGCCGCTCCGACATTTGCGTTTTATTGTAGCTTGTCGTATGTTTGTCTGCGGAGCCGCCGTCGCTTCGCTGAGAGCGCGTGGACATTCGGACCACATTGGCGTTGTTTGTCGCAAGTGGCGGAGCGGCGCGGCGCGGCAGCGACAGAGAGTGGGCCCCGCGCCCCGCGCCGGCGACGGCGGACGGCGGGCCACATTGCGAGAGGAAGGGTGTACATATAGGAGCGTCGTTGATTCCTTCCAGTTGTAAGTGAGAGCGAGAGTATCAATGTACCTACTATAATTTTGATTGGTATTAGAATGCTGAAATAGTTTTAGTTTTTATTATATCGTTGTGAAGTAGCGTTAAGTTGGGGGTGCGGGCGCCGCGCGGCCCGAGACTGAACTACACCGCCGCCCGGCGCCGCGCGCCCCCGCCCCGCGCCCCGCGCCCCCGCGCCCCGCGCCCCGCGCCTGCATTCCCCGCACACAGTCCGTCATAGTTCTGATGAACTCGATGATGGTTCTATTAGCGTTTGGTAGTTCCTCGACTTGTGTATGGTATGTCTCGTCTGTAATATTGGGTTTCGTTTCGTGCTGTTATATTGTGTATTTAAATGGATGTTGGATCATTTGCTGGGTCGCCGCGGGGACGTTGCGGGTCGCGCGCGGCTCTTATCGGAGGGGCTGTTATTGTTGCTTCTCTTGTGAACTCGTGTTAAGGTCCAATATACATTTATATTGTTTTTATTTCTGTGACTGTTCACTCTGTATTTTTATATAATCAGCAACATATTATTTTTGAATTTACTGTTATCTCTAGAACCATTTTATAATTGGTATTAAGTTCTGAAACTAATAACTACCTCAATATTACTAAATGACTATAACTAAAATTGAATTATCTATGTTTTTGGTAATGATGAAAACTTGCATGATTTACTTACTTGATTACAAAAGAATTCGTATATAAGAACGCTAAATCTTTATAATTATTAGGAATAAATAAATAGTTATTGTTTGTGTACACTTGAGACAATGTAAGGATGCTTTATCTCAATAGATTACTTGAATACAAAATGACCACACTTATTATTGGATAAGTGTTTGTTGTTTGTTGTTTGTTGTACCAAAATCAATAGTTTTCTTTAACTCTGTTGATGGGAGTGAAGCAGTTGTCGTATGGACAGTGTATGGACAGGATGTCTTTAATGATGTGAATTACCTGGATTATTTTACAATAACACTTCCATATCTTCTACTTGACCATAAAAAGTACAAAAATTCAATAGTGAAATATGACCTGGTGTTTATTTAAAGTCTTGTATGGTTAACTAGACTACAAATATCTGAGAATGCTATATTTGTATATTTTTAGGAATTAATAACATAGTATTTTTTGAAAACTAAACATATGTCATAAATGCTTTTGGTACTTTTTTGTTTTTGCAATAAAAAGTAGCATGTGTTACTTTGGCACAGAAATTCAAAACGTGTTGTGTATCGAAACAAACGCATGTTGTCATTGTTTTATGAAACATGTTTCAAAACAGTGACTACGAAAAAGTAGCGAGTATTTTTTAGGCTATAATTTAGTTTCTTCTTGATTGAATGATTGAGTGGTTTGAAGAGAAATGACCGCTAAAGATTTCGGTATTACTGTTTCAATGATTATTGGTTGCTGATTCAAACAAACAAGAATGGTTGAATATGTTTTGATAATTTAGCACTAGTTGATTGGTTTCATATGAAAAAGAAATAATAATATAAGGAAGCTGTCTGCGTTTATTACTTTTCTTTTCTTACGTTTAAAATTTTGCAATTTTTTACGTTTAAATTTTTTGTTTTTGAAAATAAAAACTTGATTGTTTACAATATAAGAATGCTATTAACATAATAAATGGAAAACTGTCAAATTTAGGTTTCTTATGTAATAAAAGTGATAAAAATTATTATTTTTTCATTCCAAAAATGTTTATCCCAAAAGAGAGGTGAAATGCAACATTTGCAGCAAACCGCTCGTTCGCTGGGTTCACCGGCAAAATGCAACACAGTGATGACCTTCCCTAATAAGATTTCCTGATAACATTTTTGGAGGAATAACCCCTCATCGAGTTTCCTGAAGATGTTGTCACCAATCGATAGTACATAACGTAAATGTGACTAAGGTCGGGTTGCCTATCTTTTTTCCTGCCAAGAGTTGGGGTTGCCAGCTATTAAATGGTGACATAATAGAGGCTAATTATCCTTATCGAGTTTCCTGATGAAATTATACTCAAAATGAAGATATGAATGTTCCTAAAACAATGGTATAGGGTTGCCTCACCAAAACTTGTCAAGAGATAGGGTCGCCACGGTTTAAAGCTTCTGAAATCTATTATATTGACACAAAACTATCATCACTAAAATTTAACTACACCTCACTTCGAATTCGGTCAAGTACAGTAAAGGCTTGCGAGCCCTCGGGGCTCGAGCTTTTAAGGCTCAAGAGTCTTAAATCTAGGACTCAAGTCAAAGCTGGAGCTTTATATCGTACTATCATGTTCGTAATTTATCTATCTATCTATATCTTCTATCTTCTTCTTCTTCTATACATATAATAAAATTGGTGTCTGTAACATCAAAAGAAAAATCCAGATTTCAGGAAGATGATGTATTTGCGTTGGTTATAACGAAAATCGCATTTAAAAAATTTTTGTCTGGCAGTCTGTCCGCAAGCCGCGTTTGTTCCGGGTAATCTCCGAAACGGCTGGGCCGATTTCGACGGGACTTTTACTGGAGGGTAGCTGACATGGTTAGGCATCTTATAGGCTATCTATTTTTTTAATACCAAGCAGACGGAGTCGCGGGCGAAAGCTTGTACCTGATAATATTAAAACGAAATATTTTTATATTACAAACACACGGCTAAACTCACGTGAACAATTCAGTATAGGCACCGACAGTTTCGGACTCTGGGGGTCCTTCATCAGGGTGAGTGATTAATCGGGGATATTCGCTATCGCGTCGCGCCGGTCACTGTGTGCCCTAGCCCCCATCGCGCGTTTCGAAAGAGCATCCGCAATTACAGATGCGTTTCCTACCCTTAATCGACGGAAGAGGAGACGCACATAAACATAATCAGGAATACGTCTCCTCCGCCGTCAAATCCACTTTTCACACTTCGCGCCTGTATTCTATGTGGTCCTGTACTATTACACCGGGCGAGCCGGACCTACAGTCCAAGGATGTTAAAGCGGGCTCTACCACTTTCACAGTAATAGAGCCTGCTTAAACATCATATACAAGTAATTATAACAATAACACTAATAGTAATGTGCGTAGTTCTAATAACTAGCGATAACACTGGATCGGTGCGTTTAGTTTTCTCTATAGGAATAGGAACAAAATTGTAATAAAAATATGTTATTAAGTAGTAAAGATAAAATAAAAATACATTATTTCAAAAACATGTTTATTAGATTTATTTTGGCGAACAACGATGTGTAGCAAGCCATTAAAACAGAGCTCGAGTCGCGACTCGAGCCTCGGAACTATAGCTCGAGTCGAGGCTCGAGCCTCGTAATTAAAGCTCGAGTCGCGACTCGAGCCTTGAATGAGTCGAAGACTCGGGAGACTCGAGCCTTTTAACAACTCTATATAGGGTTGCCTTGCCACATGACTAGATAAACGTTACAGGAACAAAGCTAACTACCACCCGTATACTACCCATATGTGACATTGTGGTGTTTAAAAGGTAAAAGTCGCGGCCTCATAGTTGCGGCGTGGCATGTGCGGCGTCAGTCGGGGTCGGGCAGGAGGGGTGTGGATAATGTATGGCGTGATGCGTTGCGCGGCGTGGTGTGCGGTGTGGTGCGCGGTGTGGTGCGCGGGGCGCGCGCGGCCCGAAGGCCTGTTGCTGCTGTACCGGCCGCGCGACGTGAGCGTCGAGTGCGCCGCCTCTAACCATTTGCGCTACGACCTCTCCTTCGGCATGGGAATGTCCGATACTATTACCTTAGTACGACACTTTATCTTATTGTTATGTCAAATCGAGCCAAAAAGAAAAATAGCAAAATCCACAGTCACTTTCCGATTAGATTCCATTTAGACCCTATATAAGGTGTAACTCTTCTTCGGAGGGATCAATTTAGGGAAGGTCACATAGTCCTACAATCTAAACTTGCCCGTTGACGTTCGCTTTATAGTTTTTAGTTTTAACCCCAGAGGGTTCGAATAAGGTTGAAACTTATAACTATAATAATAGGAGTTCCGACTCCACTGCACTGATTTTTAATCTTATACTAGTGCATATAATTAATTTCTTTCATTATATTTACATACTAGCTGTTGCACGCGACTTCGCCCGCGTGAAATTATAAAATAATAAAAAATGTATGCCTATGTTACTCACTGAAAACGTAGCTTTCTAATGGTGAAAGAATTTTTATAATCGGCCCAGTAGTTTTTGAGTTATTTCAATACATACAAAAATACAAATCTTTCCTCTTTATAATATTAGTATAGAGTATAGATTAAAACAATGACTATGTATTAAGAATAGTGTCGATACAGTTGTTAACGACAGCGGAAAGTCTGCTTTAGTTTCACTTTCATCTGCCTAGGGGCTTAGTTTTCAGTACCTTCGCACTTCACATCTTTCCTAAATTATAATAAGTAGTGTATACTAAGCGCAATGTTAATTATGTCGCGGCGCGTTCGCCCGATAACAATAAGTCCGACGCACTATTAACTTGAGCGCTCGATTACTCCAAGGTGTTCCATACACTAACCGACTTCGACTACGGCTGCGAGGTGGAGATCACGACAGAGTCGTCGGACCTATTCCTGCTGGTCGTGATCCGGTACCCTAATAGCATCGCCGACAACTGCGCAGCGAACCGCGACGCGTTCGTTGTGCTGAAGCGGCGACGCTGCTTGCGGCTGTGCGACCTGGCCGGCGGACGCGACCTCCTCTCCCACTACTACATCCTCACATTGCGAGAGAAGATACGTTTCCGTTTCGTCAGCAACAGCAGCATTAACGCCGACATGAACGTTAGTGCAATCGCTCGCTACAGCATGCCCGTGGCACTTGTATTGATACAGATTGTAGTCTTTTTTTTTGTTTTGATTTTAGGTTCAACTTTCTGTTATGTATTTATTTCTACTTATTTTATGTAGTTTCATTATTGATTCCAAATTTAAGCATTAAAGGTGTAATCAGGCGAATCTCTACCAAATGAGCGTGACGGCAGCGCGCAGCGCGCCCCCTGCCGGCTGCCGCGGCAACGAAACAGGGTGCAGCATCGACGGCGCCGACTACTGCTTCACTAGCGGCGTCGTTTGCGACGGCGTCAATAACTGCGGCCTCGCCGACTGGTTCTAGTCACTCATTTTATCTTTATAACCGCTCCCCTCGCTGCACTGTCAACACAAACTTGCTTTTTATGTCATAAAAAATATTTTTGTGCGTTAATAATATGTATGCAGGTTCGACGAACGTCGCGCGCAGTGCGGTCTGCCGTCGGAGCGGCTGGGCGCCGCGCCAGTGGCGGCGCTGGTGTGCGCCCTGGTGTGCGCGCTGCTGGTGGGGGGCCGCGCGCTGCGCCGCTGCCTGCCGCCGCCTGCCGCCTCCTTCTTCATCTTCAACGCCAACGAGGACAACCGTCTCTGCATCGCCACAGTCCACAAGCCGCCCACCGCTATCGATGTTCCCGCAGAATCTATCAGACAGTGTTCCATAATACCGGTACGACAGTGTTTATGCTATTTTAATAATATAATAATGGTATGTAGCAAATGTCAATCCTCTTTGTTGTTATCAAAGTTACAAGTATAAGCTAGATTTTGATCCATAAACCACGTCACTTTAAAGTTCCTAATCATTAGCATAGTTTCAGAGATAGCAGATGTACGAGTATGCACATACTTAAATAGGTCACATATTATCGGCAAATTAGATCTGCCTCCCAGACCAGGATGACGACACTTAAATTCACAAGCCTTATTGTTATACGATTAGACAGTACTCGTTTGTACTGTAACCGAATGGCCATTAATTACGCGCTATCACTTTTCTAGGAGTAACTTTTCATTTAGGGCATTGTTAAGGTGCTGAACCTGGATCCAACCAACTTGCTGAGCGCTTACGTTTATCAAATATAATCGATTTTTCATCGCAGGTAACAATTCGGTTCAAAATTCCTTCATTTGTGTGTCTGTTGAGCAATGCAAGGCACGTCTCGACGCGAACTTCGCGCTGGCGATCGAGTTCGTGGGGCACCCATTTGTCAAGCTTTTTTACCTTACCAATTTGACGAAAATGAACCATTATTGTTTTGATGCTAACGACGAAAGCTGCTCATAATTCAGCCGTAGATTGTGTATCATCAGCTTCCACGATCGCCTTTAATTCGTCATTATCGACCAAAGTCTTCGGACTACTACGAAGATCATTTTTTCATTTATTCATTAGTTTCAAGATTTCATTTTCAGGTCGAAATTTTCGTAACAGAAGCGAGCAAACCAATAACAGGAGGTGCTAAGAGAGCAAACCAAGAAATAGAATTCCATATTTATAAAATAAAAGAAATTTGAAATTAGAATTCTTAGCCAAACAAAATTTATTTTGATTTGAAATGGCCTATATTTAACCCATTATTTGTATGATTTACTGAAAATGTTATAGTACTTAATGTATTTTATCAATACAGGTATTCTCAGATACATCGTGTGAGAGTCAGGAAGAGTTAGTAGTGTCCGGTGTGCCGCCGGAAGCGTCGACCTGTAAGGTGGTCACTATAGAAGACAATGGCACGCCATCTGCTAAACTTGAAGTAGTTATATGCAATATATATTATTATCAATTGTACAATAACTACCTCGGGTTGGCCCGAGGTAATGTTCCTACGAAGTGGCCAATTTAAATCCGGAATCTTTGCCTTCCTTACTTTACATGCCCTTTACATACATATATTTTATACAACATACATAGTTGCTTTTTGTGACCTCTGTGTTATACTCAGCAGGAAAGAAAAGGTCAGAGGAGGAAGGTGACTTTAATAAAGAGCTTGGGGGCGAGCTTGCAGCGGCGGATGTGGTCTCTGACCGGCCATGACACCCGCAACACCGGAGACACCCGCGACACCAGAGACACCAGAGACACCCGGGACCCTAGCGCCCTTGACCCCTGACAACCACCGCTGTTTATATTTGCTTTCCTTTCTTTATCATATGGTTAAATATGTTTGACACGTCAGTACTCGTTCGTGTGTACAATTGTTTTATTTTGTCGCTGCCGCATTCAGAGATACAGAACAGAGTAACAGAGGGAACTTATTAAAGTAAAAATGAAACAATGGTATAATTTGCTCACATCTACTATAATATAATAGCAAGTTAATAGTTTACAATAAAGCATTTCTTACATTCTACAGTAAATATTTCATTTTTGTTTTTAAGCAACTATTGTAATCATTCAATAAATATTTTCATTTGTGTTTGTTATAAGTTTCCCTGGCAGCCGGATTCAGTTTTATATACGAAATATATGATTTGATATTGGGAATATGTAGTATGCATTATCAAGAATATATTTATGTCCGCATTGTACAATACTAAATGTTAACATGCGATTACATTAATCTCTCTTATTCTAAGAGGTTCAATCTACGTGTTAAAAATACGAATACTAAAACGTTGTTCTTGCGTTCTTCGATTGTGGCGCCCTCTCCTCGCATCTGAAATTACAAACAACTTCCATCAAATTAAATAACATGTATTTATATCAATATTTGTATGTTTATCCTCTATGAGTTCCTAAGTAGACTAGATATGTAATTTCTAAAAAAATAACCGTCTTTATTAAAAACTAGCTGTTCCCGTGCGGCTTCATCCGCATGACATTATAATATGTTTATTTAATTGTTAACATTCGGTAAAACTTTCAATTGCAAATTCAAATGCTCAAATGACAACGAAGACCTTCGCTATTGGCTCAAAATTTAAGTAACAATGGCAAAATTTTGGTCCCTATATAAAGCCTAAAGCGTTTCGTAAATGCAGGTCTTTTTATTCAAAAAAGCATAACTCAAAGATATGCTGTGATTGCTGATAACTTACATAACAAGGAAGTGATTGTTGATGCTTTTTATATTAGTATGGACACATTGGATTCAACAGGCGCAACTGCATTCGCAATGTAGGGAAATGCGACAGCTTCTGTAACAAAACATTTGTAATATCATTTATTTTTAATTCATCAGAGTCTTCAATCTGCACTTGACATGTGAGTTAATGTTTATTCAAACGGTGTTTGTAAAAAACACATGGCTGTTGTGATTTATTTATTACTTTGTCGAAATACCAAAGTCCTCCTGCAACATTTTTATCGGTAACATTATCAGCGTATTATATTTCATTGATTCCCTTCTATTCTCGTAATATCTTGTACAGGATTAGTAACTTGAATTAGACCAACTAACCGTTTACAGACTTTTCTGAAATTGAGTACACACTTTTAGTCCTGATGACAATGCATTTTTTCAGTCAATGTCATTCCTAATGGCGATAGAAGTATTGTACAACTACTCCGATCTGGGCAAATGAAGGGGTTTGACTAGTAGCCAAGCCCTCATAAATAAATTGGTAAAAAAGGTAAAAAAATATGTTTAAATTGTTTTTTTTTAATTCAAGTAATTATATTTTTTAAAGTGTTTGTGTATGTTAACAACGGAAAATATGTTATTGTCTACTTCTAAGTATTCCTTTTAATTACTAACCTTTAAAATTCCCTCGTACAATGTTGCTCGATTCTTCTTTGAGGTTGCGTATTTGAACTTTCAAAGCGGCACATCTTGGCTTAAGCAACATACTCGTGTACTTATGCTTATCAAACTACTCATTTAATCGATTTAATCTATACTAATTACATTAAGAGAATTTTTTGCTTGTTAGTCTATTGCCAAGTTCATACTAGGCTAGAAATTAAGTAGCTACTCGTAAAATACTCGTCGGCACTACTGCGACAGTGCAGGACACAAGTGAGTGGTGTTTCACAAGATTTACGTCAACGATTATGAGCTAGACTAAAACGAGAGGTTCGGACTTCTCAAGCAGCTTAGGCGGTACTCCGATTGACTCGACTAAATTTTTGTTGTTCATACACGTTTTAAATACTGGCCTGGTGCGAACTAGACATATCGGCAAAAAAGCTGGTTAGGAAAGATTAGTAACATGTGCCAGAAACTACACAGCCTGCGATTGGCTCATCGAGAAATATATTTTATGTAGATCGAAAGAACCTACGTACCTAATGGCTAATGGCTAATGGCTAATGGCTAGTGACAGTAACATTAAAGTTTATTTAAAATGTACCTGATAGATGGCGTTTTCAGTCGGTTTTTTTTGCCGTATTTGTGAATTTGGTTAAAGCAAGTTGTGGTTTAATGTATTATAATTTGATTTAAAACAATTAAATCCTACTTACTACTCGTAACATCTAATGTTTCGTATTAAACACATTTCTATTTTTCATAACATTAAGTTGATTACGAGATAGGAGCGTGGAGGTGTCACCTTATATTTAAAACAACTAATCATTATAATTAGTACTAATTATTAAAACCGCAATGGACTATTATTACAATTTGGAAATAGCAAAGATATAGAGTCAGCTTTAATTTTTGGAATATGTAATATAGTTGCATACATTTTAAGCATAATTAACAAAATAGCCAAGCAAGTGAAGTTATAATAAATTAAATTAAAATAATTTTAACTAAGTTTCTAGTGCTATTACGAGTATCCTTCGTAGGTGTTTATAGATCCGTGATGATGTATTCAGAGCTGTAAAGAACAAACGGACAGTATTAGGGTAAATAATGAAACTGTATCGATAATAATTGCTTATAATGATATAAATAGTTGTCTATTATTTAGTACAAATAGCGGGCAAACCTTTCTCGGGAGTCGGTGGCGGGAGCACGTCCGGAGGGCTCGAGAAGAGTCATGTATATCGCCTCCACGACAGCGTCGCTGGTGACGGTGGTGGCGTGGATGTTGGGGGAAGCCGGGGATGTCGGGGTCGGTGGGGGCGGCGGGGAGCTCGCGCGCGCCCGCCGTCTGCGGCTACAGGTGCAGCGCTGCTGGTGGCGCGACTTGCGCGACGTAGGCGGCGGCGGCGGCGGCGGCGGCGGCGGCGGCGGCGGCAGCGGCAGCGACGGTGGCGACGGCGGCTCCTCGAACCTCTGCTGGCGTATTGAATTCTCCAGGCGGGCGGCGGCTCGCGCTCTTCTTGCGCGCATGGACTGGAGGCGGCGGGATCGCGGCAGGTCGTCGAAAGAGTTTATTTGTCGCAGAGAGGCATGCTCTATGCGGTCCTCCGCATTCTGTGTACCGAGGACTTGCGGAAGTTCGTTGGGGACCACGACAGCGTGTGCCACGCGGTAGGCGGCGGCGAGGGCGTTGGCGCGTCTGGCCTTCGCCGATGATAACTTGCCGACCTGCCGTTGAGCGTCGCAGAATCAATACATGAGCATTTATTTGATGAAAGTTGGAGCTCCGACATTTTACACCATATAATAATTCGTCATATCAGCGTCTAGAACTTTTATTTATACAGAGAAGTGGTATAATACTGCAACCGGGTATGTATTAATAATCAGCAGCAGTCATCTCATTTCAGTCATTTAAACAGATAGTCGTAGTTCCTTATCCCAAAACAAAATTTGAGTAATTTGAGCAATAAGCAAACAAAGCTGTTTAGAAGCATCAGCCGCTGACGCTGTGGCTCTCCACTGCACTGCCACTTGTACTGAGTGTCTACGAGTATACGAGTATCAGTGCAGTGGAAACCCGCCGTTACGTGGAACAAGCTTACGAAATTTAATTAAATCCATGCTGCAGTTTATTATAATAGTAGTTACAATAAGACGTTGCTCAACTTACAAATATCGAGGCGTTTTAACAGGATTAAAGCGATAAAAAAAATACCGACATAATTTTCCTAATGTACAAAATAAATAAATATAATTTTAAAAGTTTAAGATCAACTCGTGAACATTAAACAAACTTATTACTGAAACGTACTCAATAACTGCATTACATGGAATTCGATGTAAGGCACAGAGTTATATGGGCGAGTGAATGTTGTCAATGCAAGGGACATGATGGGAGACTCGGGGCATACTCACAATGGGGCCGTTCTTGCGGGCCTGCTGGCGGCGCATGTGCCCCTTCAGCGAAGTAGTGCTGGAGATGACCAGCACCAAGTTGACGACATGGATGACGATGCCCTTCAGAATCACAAACACTATGAGGAATGCGCCGATGCGCGCCAGGTCCAGCGTGTAGTTGGCGTCTTGGCCGGCTATGCGCGTGTCCTGCAAACGAAGCTTATCTTTTTGCCGCCGCGTGGATTTTACTTTAACACGTAGATTCGCTTATTGCATCACATCAGATCAAAAGTATCGAAATAAATTCAATCCGCAATCAGCATTCAAAGAAACTTAAGAGTTCCGTTTAGCGCTAAGTTTATTATTAGTATAGGCATGTGTATGCACCTAGTTAAGGTACTGGTGTCTGGTACTGTCTTAGTCTAAATAGGTAAGTACTGCTTACTAGATCTTTGGTGAGTTTGAGGTAGTCGCGGGCGAATCCTGTGGCCATTATGATCTCCAGAGTGAGGTTAGCTATGTAGATCGCGTAGGTGATGCAGAGGACCACCTGAAGGTGCGCTTGCCAACAGTCCACAGTCGTAACTGCAAACAACACTACAATGACTATCATGTCCTGATGGACTTACCTTAGTTTATAATTTAATAATTGTTTTGTTTTCTTTAGAAATTTTATTTCTCTACGTAATATTGCTGATGTTAACATCCCTTAACATTTTTGCTATTTAGTTTAAATCGGCGACTCTGACATGCTTTATCGTTGGTTGAAAAAATAATTTAAATCAATTATAACTAGCGTTCGCCAGCGACACCGTCCGTGCAGAATTAAAAAATGAAATGATTGATACAAAACTTCAGCGAGATCCGTTGGGCCGTTCTGGACTTCTGGAGTTACGTTCTAACACCTATCCAACTAAACTTTCGCATTATAGTTAATATTAACAAGAATTAGTGATAAGTTAGATTGTTGCAAAAGGGGCGGTTGTTTGAAGTTTTAGGTTATAAAAATGAATACATACTACAGGCGAGCACGAAGGAAGATGCCAGGCTTAATGCGCTAGGCACCATCGAGATGATAATCCACAGCTCGATCGTTGGGCTGGCAGGCAACTTGTACGGTCTCTGTGCACCCGGACAGAACATGTCTGAAAATTAAACAACACTCGTCAAATGGCTCAACGTTTGCGGCTGCCCTAACTGCACTCTTAGATATTGATTGTGCACTTGGACTTTACAGTATTACCACTATAGCTACCTCTGCTTTGAAAGAAATCGTTGAAATAACGAGCTTGTATGATGTATAATAGAGATGTAGAATAGAAAATCAATACATGTCATAGATTCTTCTTTGACTTCGGAACTAAATAGAATTTAACTAATCCATTGTTTCTACACATTTAAGTTAAATTTGAAAAGTGAATATTATAGAATTGAAACATGTGGAAAATTTGCATCATTACTTGAAGAACACAGAAGATGTACTTCAAAGACTATTATGAACTTGTGTGCAATCAAGTGTCTCGGCTTAACTTAACGAAGGCAATGTGTAATATCGACAGCCATTTCCTGTCGCAATCTTTGTACTCGTAATATAAACTGTATCTAATTACTTTCAGTATAAGTATTCATATTATATATAGATACACCTTGAGAAATCCTCCTCCTGTCTCCTGCCTCCTGCCTCCTGGGCAGCAAACATGTATATAACAATACTATAACAAAACAAGAAACTTTGATAGTGTACGTGCAATAATTTACCTTCTATGTACTGCTTGTAGAGAACTTTCATGAAGTAACCGGAGCCTTTTACCACGTTGGGAGTCGCGTAACAATCATAATGCATTCTTAGGAGGTTTCCAGTGATGGCCAATTGTGTGAACGAAGTTATCTGCGTACAAACAACACATCGTCACTCCCCCGACACTCCTCGACTCGCCACGATACAACACAACAAACGTAGGTACTAACGACCGATATCAATAAAATATTCCATCGAAACAATCTGAAAATTATCTAAATTCTTTGTACAAAAAATATTGAATCATTCTTCACAATATGTTTTCTGATTGCTTATAGTAAAAATTAATTGAATAAATTAAAAAAAAACTGCCTCAAACCAGCAGTAACGAAATAAAATTATATAATCAACTAATTTGAAATTGTTTACAACAATAATTGTAAGCGCATCTGGAAATCTTAAATATTATTTATAATTCGCCATTATGTGATACATTAGTTTTGGTCCGAGAACAAAGCATTGTTTATCCCGTCCCATAAACGTCAAGTTGAGTCATGTGAGCAGCGTCGCGTTAGTAGCAAGAATATTTATGAGATGTGGCGAGCACGAGTCGAGTGATAGACGTGTCCTCTATAACGCTAAGGTGATTCAAGAAAAGCTTTTATTAAACACCTATTTGTATAAAGACATATCCATTACGCAGTCTATAGATTCCCCAGCTTCCAAGCGTGGGCGACATCGAGACGCGGCGCGGCGCGACAGCTTCGTGTCTCTATGTGTTATATTTGACCTTTGTAATTATATAAAGTATTTCTACATCTACACGAACAAAAGATACCTCGTCCTCGAGTGCATTTAAGTAGACAAAGTATCGAACACTAACTGTATTGTCCTCTACTAGCCAGTAATTTACAACCTTTTACTTGACTTGTAGATAATAACAGGAATATATCTGTACGTAACATAGAAAAAAAATGTTTTCCTCGAAATTGCGTTACTTATAACTACAAAACTATATTTTTGTACTTTTGTCTGCCTTTCGGTGTTTGTTCCAAGTAATCTAAGCTGTGTCAACCCCAAGATAGGGGTGAGGGATGACTAAGGCTTAACCAACCACGCGTGCCCAGTGCGGGTTGGATGACTTCACACATATCTTAGAATTTCTTCGTCGATATGTGCAGTTGCATCACAATGTTTTCCTTCATCGTACCTAAAACACGTTCATAACATATTCCATCTAGTTAAATTTTAGTAGGAATTAAAAAGTAGCTACTGTACACGATCCTCGACGCCGGTGGAGAAGTTACTGTACTGTAAGTGGCTGTACTTAGCTCTGAGGTCTTCACCGATAGGGCTCCGCGAATTGACTTGTATAACTTCTGAGCGAAGTCCCGCGCGATCAATTGTTGCTTTCGGTTGGTTTATAATGTCGAGAAAAATCAAATAAAGGCTTACGACCTCGTCTTGGACAAGGTCGGCACAATTACCGTCTCAATACGTATTGACGGAGCCATTTCATGTTCTCCTGAAAGGATCTTTGAATACGATCATAATTTGTAAATTACGTAGATATAATATTATTATACAGAACAAATACGACTGATTTGTGAACATTATATTTTGTTTTCCGTGAAATTCAGCCGGCGCCGCCGTATATATGTATTACAATGTATTCCTGTTTCTTTTCTCTCATAGGGAATAACACAACTCTAGGACAAGCTATCGGGAAAATGGACTAGGTAATCAATATGCTGGAGATCATTTTTATCAGAGCTGGTAATTGTTTATTTTTTGTATTAGTAACGAAGGCAGCGGAGTACGGATCACGTAGCATGTTTTAACAAAATGCTATAACGTACAGGTACGTTACAAAATGTGTTGACTAGTCTAGTCTATCTGGTGCGCGGCAGTGCTGCCGCCGCGCCGAGGCGAGCACGGTCAAACACTATTTTCTCGAATCGCTTAGGGGCACTTTTGACATCTTTTGAACTTCGATTTGGATAAAGATAGAAGCTTGAAATTTTTACAGAAACGCACGTGTAATTATAATTCTAAAGGACTTCTAGCAGTCCCACAAACTTGTAATTTTGAATATAGATAGAGGTCAATGTATAAGTAAAGGGAAAAAATAAAAATCCAGAATATTACTTTTTAATATAGAAAAAGGAACTATTTTAACTTGACCTCTAGGTACGAAGCATTTTCAGGTAGGGAAGGGTTCAAACTAATTTGGTTTGTTTACGACCAATATTTAATTAGTTAAACCTACAAAAAGAAGTAAGATCCCACAAAAAATATAAAATCTAAAAAACTGCCGAGTCTCGCTTTCCCTACAAAAGTATGCTAGATGTCATGTAAAACCTAGTCATTTTAGTTAGTGTCCATTATGAAAGCTTGGCAATTAATTTTCAAACTAAAATACGTTATTCTCGAGGGCTCTGCTTAGATGGCGCCGTATGATTGCCAAGCTTTCATAATAAACTATAACTAAAATGATTAGGTTTTACATTACATCTAACACACTTTTGTAGGAAAAGCGAGACTTGGCATTTTTTTAGATTTTATATTTTTTTTGGGGTGCTTTTTCCTATCTTCTGCCCTGCCCTGCCCTGCCTGACCGGCGCCTAGAGCTTGTGATTTAAAATAAGAAAAAAAAACTGCAATTTCCTCGCAAAGAAAATCATAAAAAGAAGTCATTAAAGTTTGTCAAACGTTGCCTTACTTATTACCTACTAGGTAAGGCGTCGCACACAACACTCACCTTTACAATTTATAGCTTCACTTGAAGCCAATGAACAGAACTACAATACACAGAAGACTTTACAACTATGACGTATTTATAAACGAGAACGTATGGAAAAGTTTTTACACAATAGAAAGAAATTCTTTTTGCTAAGTATTGGTACAACTGGAAAGTAAGTACATACTTATTTGTTTTAAATCGTTTATTTGTACCTTCAGTTACAACTTGACAATCAGATGTACGAGTAGATATATGTAAATGTCGCCATTCAATCAACTTGTAACAGATATCTTACACTGAATGTTAATTAGTGCCCGTTAAAAGATAATTGTTTAGCAAAAGAATGTTTATATAATAGTTAAAAGTTGAATTGTTGCCTCGGGGAGCGTTGCAGGTTTTCACGAAACAACCAAGAAATCTCTCGCAGGTATAAACTTGTTTACACAAGTTAATGAGAAATGTACTTTAATAAATCTTTTTCGAAGTGGAATTGGGAAAAGTACGATTTATTTGTCGAACTTCAAATACATTGAGATTCAGTATTTCTAATAATTTCATGAAATCGAGACACCTAAAGTCATTACACGGCAAGGTTAATTTACTTAGATTTAGAACAAGAACAACCAAGTATTTCATTGAATTGTAAAGCAACTTGTTTGTGGCCATAATTTTATGTTACTCCTTAACTTTCATGAACAATAAATAAAGAAGTCATTTAAATCTAATATTTCACTAAAATAGAGTTGGAAAAGCACTTACGCGCCAATAGCCCATTGGTTTGGGGTACTGACTACCGATCTTGCGGTCGAGGGTTCTAATCCCGCCATTCGACTATTGTCGTGAATATTATCCTAGCACAAGCCTAGAGCTTAGTTTTAAGGGTTAAAGGAAATATTAGTAAATTAATAAAAATCTACTAATATTATTAATTTTTAAAAAATTGTTTATCTGTTAAACGAGACACTGAGAGCCCACGGCGAGCTGCACTGGCAGCCGTTGGTATAATATATTAAACAAAGGAATGTCTCAGTTTAGCCAGTAGATATTGCATTCTCTTGGCATTTTTATTAAATTACTCTGAATGTGTTTATAAGGATGTTTCACGACGTAATACCGATGTGTGTGTGTGTATGGGAGATGAGCGCGTCATTCCATGATGTCTAACACGAAGTAGGATCCTATCTGGAAGCTTGTAAACTTTGTTGGTGAATAAAATCAAATTAGACTAAGTTTGCCGAAGTTCACATTTTAGTTTTTATTTGTTGCACGCGGACGTTGCGCATCGAAATTCAAGTTTACCTTACTCGTTAAAAACTTATTCTATGTTAATAAAGTTTTGAAAGATTCAGTTATCGAGTGCGTCAAAAACGACGAGCATAGACGTATGAGGTGAAAAGAATTGACGAGAATTGGTATAGGTTCAATATGATCACGTCATCACCACCAGCTCACTATATGTCCCCACTGAGGAGCTACCCGGGGCCTATGCTAAGTTAGGGTGACTTCACATATATCGTTGAATTTCTTCCCGATATGTGCAGGTTGCATCACGTTGTCTTTCTTCATGGTAAGAACGTCGGGTAAATTATGTACATATGAAATTCGAAAATCAAAATCACATTGGTACATGGCGGGATTCGATCCCGAGACCTGTAGATTACAAGTCAAGTGCTTAAACCACTGAGCCACCGACGCTCTCAATATGTTATTGTTTAATTTTTGAAACTGAAAATGAAAACAATCAAAGCTTTTCAGCGTGAGCGCAGTGTAGTTCCACTGGAGTGCGTAAATTGGAAAGCTGGTGTATATCGCGGGTCGCGGCCGACGCGGCGTCCGTCCCCCTCCGCCCCCTCCGCCTACATCTCTCACTTGTTGCACTAAAGGCTGGATTCCCAGCTAAGATTAACCATTCGTTAGAGTTTTTCGTTCGATCAATTCATGAAATGCGATTCCGAACTACATAGCTTGTGTTTTACTCCGTTGAAACATAGGTCAACCTAACTCAAATGAATTTGTTGTTTGCTTTATTTATTGTGTGCGCACTGCGCAGTTTTTAATACAGTTAAATAAGAGTTTCTTTCTACGTAGTAAGCTTGGTAATGATTGTATAGCAACGAATGTTACACTAGTTATGTACGCAAAGGTTCACTGTTGCGAATAACATAGGTCAATAATAAGTTTAGGAACAAGACCAAGTAGTGGTGGGAAATATATACAATAACAATATGTTTTTATTAATGTCTGTTATCAGTAATCTATACTAATATAATATAGCGTAAACACACACTTCTTTGTTGTCTAAGATGTCAGCAATTACAGCATATTTTTTAATAAAAAGCCCTACACTTACGACACGCTTTAGGCTATATATTTTCACGCCATTAAACTTAAGGGGTAAATATTTTGGATAAAAACTTCAATGTGGGAAAGAGACCATAAGTTGCTGCCAACATCAAGGAAAAACGATTGCCATAGTTTGTCATCACGTCATGTCATCTGACATTTGCAATTGATAATTTGACAAATATAAACAATAAAAGAAAGTTTTTTATAAACTGACGCGGATGAAGGATTTAAATATTTAAAACAAGCAAACGGATGCTGCAAATGGAAAGTGATGTACATAGTTATAAAGTTCTTATTTAACTCTAAAGTATTAAATTACACGAATAGTTAGTTGCATAGTTTTACAGAATATCGGGGGTGTAAGGACGCACTTGCGATATCCGGCCTTCACAAGCGAGGCACAACAAAAGCCTTTGAGAGCTTTATGACTAGCGTTTATAATGAATTCGAGAATACTACTAACGGCATTTGTGCATTGACTTTACAAACGGAGGTAAATCGGTAAACAAAGGAAGAAAAAACAAAAAAATCTGTTTTCATTACGAACATATTTCTATTCAATAATAATTGAGCGACTTCATTAAATTAAACATCTGTAAGAAGATAAAATATATTTTTCCCTGATAAAAGAAGCCATACAATGAGTATCTAATTAGTTTACTTCCATTGATAGGAGATTTATTGGTTGATTGATTTTGAATATATTCATACTGTTGCGTAGCATTCAAAAGGAAAGATGTTTTTAATCAAATTGAATTAAGTATAAAATATATTTAAATATCGGTACCTACTGGTAACAAGTCTCGGAGTGAGATCTGCTAATATAAGCGGGATTGTATTTGATTTACTAGCGGTCGCCCGCGACTTCGTCAGCGCTCAATCAAAAAAGAGGTTGTATAAAATATTCAATCAATATGCGTTCATTCAATCAGCTAGTTTCTCGATAAAGTCTCGTCAAAATTGGTCCACCTGTTTCGAAGAAAGCGATCGTTCGCGAACTAACAGCGAGGAATAAAAAAAAAGAAAAGGCCATGCAAAATATACCCGTGTGCATCAGCTATCTTCATGAGATGTGTCATGATTACCCGAAGCTTGAATTGTTCACGACCTTGATGTAGGCGTTTCTTGTCTTAGTGCAAGGTATGTCACTAAATGGTATGTAAACACACTTCATTGTATGTAAGAAATATCTTGTTCAGTATTGTGATAAATATTAAATTTAGCTTATTAAATTGTATTTATTTAAGTTAATCTTTACGCGGAAAAGATCGAGAAATTTAAATCGTTTTGTAGGTGAAATATATAAATATCTGAAATAATAAGAACAAAGGCGTTGTTCAGCTAAGCCGCATCAAGCTCGCGGCAGCAAGAATAAGATAACCCGGTCTCTCATATTGATACTGTGTCTGTAACTCGCGGAAAAATATCATTTACAATCGCAAGAATAACAATGTTAAAGGAAGATGGCAGGCAAAGAGTACTCGGCGGACACGATGTATGTGAAAAAAACATGTAACATTTCTATATATTATCTTCCTACTAAACAACTAAAATGTCTATAGACAGCGGACTCCTTTGTCGAATTTTGGCGACTTGTTACTTAAAGTTGTAATGAATGAAGGCGGCGGGGAATACGTGAGGGCGGAGGAGTTTTTTAAGCGGCACGACATCACACGAATGTTTATAAATGACGAAATAACTTGTGGGAGTCAAGAAGGTGCGTGCGGAGCCGAAACCGGCCAAACCGCGCGCCCTTCCCGGTATTGGGCCCGTATGACCCGAGGGTCGGTGGGGCCATGGGTGGTAGTGGGCTGTAATGAATGTTTATAAATAAAACCATTACTTGCTCATTCACCACGAGCTCAGTACACAAACCACTACATTACTGTGGTATATATGAGGGTAGGTGACGACTCTGCGGAGATCGCAGAGGTGGTTGATGTGGCGGTGACCACCTGGTAGCGGAAGGCGCCTGAGGTTGAGGCCTTTAGATAGACCAGACCGGAAACTAAGCGATAAGCGCGACTTGACTTGTTTAATTAATTATATTTGAATGTGTTTATGTTTTTTTTATAATGATGTTTGTTGTAATATATTTTGGCTTTTTTTTTAAAGGGGGAGATAATGTGGTACATATGTGGGTATCTTATTATAATGTACCGTCAGATTACTAATAATAAATCAGTCCAGTACCAACCGCCGTTTCATTCGCACCCCTACATTACAATTACTTACTGAAATATTTACTAATTATGTTAAAACATAAAAGTATATCTACAAATGTAATGCATATATAAGTAATAAAATAATTGTTATTGCTCGCTCGTTGAAAACAAAAACATTTCGTTTTACCTTAGGAATAAAATCAAATTCATTGGAACATTGTGCAACGGATTATAAATAAGAGATCGTCATTAACGGATTCCGAGAATAAATACAGTTTCAATTACACTGTTCCAATGTAACAGTTTGCAATTAATTAGTATAGCGCAATTGGATTCTTGTTACCAAATTGTAAAAGAACTTTAAATCAGTTAGAAGTGAAATTTATTATTTTATTTATTATGTGATATAAAGATAAACTAACTTCATGAGAAGTGTATATTTTGTACAACCTTGTATTTAATACAACCTCGATGGTATTCTAATTAAATGTATTCGCGTTTAGAGTTTTGATATAAAGCAAAAAAACTAAACACCAAAGAGGAATGCTCCGTACTGAGGTTGTAGCACAAAGACGTAGCTCGTAGCAACTATGCGTAGGCCTATGGCTTCTATATAATAATCAACACCTATACGTGGTTAATTAAACAGACATTTTGTTCTTCAAGATTCTGTAAAAGTTACGTTTTAGTACGCTTAAAGCCGTTTGTTTGCCAGTGAGTTGATTGTGATGAAACGAAAACATCCTAGTATCATTAGATATGTTTTCAGGTTCAATGCAAACTTTAAACTTTACTAACTACCAAATATCATAAATGTAATATAATAGTTAATATGTCTCATATCCCAAGGTAGGCACACGACACGACCTTGCAGAAGTCGATAACTATTAAATACTCTTATTTGTAATATATTTGTTATTGAATCGACTCGCTTGAAGAGTTTTATTTCATTTGTTTGTGATTTGAAGTATAGTTTGAAGTACGCATAATGTTCATTAGGGCCTTCTTCAAAGACTTTTATAACAACAGACAAGTCAAGTCAAGCGGGTCCTTCGCGGATTAAACTCGTTTACCATTCACCATAAACTTGTGGTGAAATTGAAAAAAATATATATTATCTTGTAGTTCAAGTTAACAATGTTTTAATATAATTATACCTCAAGACGGATGATTTTGAGTGTAAAAGTGAAGCATATAAGCCTTGTTTGCGGTACATATCCCAAGTGTTGTCATTAACATAAAAGGTAAATAACTCTCTTCTTATTATTATTGTTTATTTGTTAGTTTTCAGTAAAGTTTAATAATATCGTAACATTTTTGAAACACTTATTAATTTTATAACAACAATGAACTAAACGCAATGTTGTGTGTCGTTAAAAATGCTTTGAGTTTAATTTGTTTTTGATTAAACTAATAATAAAATAACAAAAAATGAATTTTCACAAATGTTATAGTTGATTTGATTTTTAATTTGTATGTCATACGTTAGTTATTCCCGAATTTGGGGAAAAATTATTATTATAATGGTAAACATGATATCACGCATTTCATTTCGACAATCAAATTATATTTAAATGTAAAACTCGTATGAAACACTCCATCTAGATGTACTATGTGGTATCTATGGTTTTTACGTTATTCCGTAAAGTGTTTAAGGCATTGGTAAAAAGAAGCAAATCATGAAATTAAACCGTTTTTGTTCTAATTAAACTTTTATGCACTGTTATCCTTAGATTATATAGACTTTTGACGATTGCCGTTTTGACTTGCTTGTTGATGCTGAGGTAGGATTCATTAACTATATTGTACATTATAATAATATAATGTGCGCACAGCAATAAAGCAGTTTTAAATTTAATTTAAATAAAAAACAATTTGATTTTTTTTAACTGCAAATAAACTTTTTAAAACACACAATTTAAATGAATAAGCCGTACTATAACATGGTAAGTAATAAGGTATTAAGGTTTAATTAGCGATTATAAGACAATTCTGAATTGATTAAGTTAATAGTGCTACGGTAAAGTGGAGTAGAGCAGAGGTGGTGAGCAGTGGTGTGATGTGCTAAATGTGACCCTGTGACTTAGGAGAGCTCCTGTTTACGCCGCACATCGGTGCGTAGGCTTTTGCTATTTCCGGACGAAGCAATCACACACACTTGAATGCCCATTGACAATAAACAAGAAACGAAAACATCGAATAATATTAATTTGTATCAGTTCCGTTCAAAATTAAATGATCGCGACGCATTAAGTGTTACATACAAATTAGACTTTCGCTTAATAAGACGCGGCAATTGATAAATAAATCATATCATCACATGCAGTGGCGCCACAAGTCAGTTGGTTTGAAAAATGTACGTTGACACTATACTTACCATAATGATACCGCACGCCAACGTCGTAGTCACAGCGAAGCGGGCCATCTTTGAGCTTGTTAAGTTTTTAAGAGCACATATTTATAACGAAAAGGATAAATATTTTAATATTTGTCTGTATTAATTACTTTGGAAGATAGATATTAAAACTGTGAGTTTTGTGCGCGACCGTGTCAGCTGGAGCGCCTGCGAGTGCGGCGGCTGCGAGTGCGGCGACGGCAGAGAATGATCTGAACTCGGCAGGCAGCGGCGGGGCTGGCTAAGGGTGGGTCGCGCCTGCCTTCGCGCCACCGTTCCACCTTACATTGATTTATTAATTATATATATGTCCATGCCGTTACAAAAATAATTATTCAATTACATTTTTTACTTTATTTCATACGTAAAACGTTATTGGAAAGTTTATTATGATGTAATTATTAATGAAGGTAAAGTTATTAAAATTTACCTTCGTTTTGATATGAAAATACTCGTATATTCCTACGTATCATCTTGGTCGATAAGTCGACAAAGACTTTTATAAGGGCGCAGCAACACTTGACGGCTATTTGTTCTGGTATGTGATACCAGTCGATACCAGTGCGCCCTGGCCGGCCGTCAGGGAAATTAATTTTAAAACGAATTTTAGTTAACAAATGTTTGAATTTTCGTTTGAGTAAGCAGTCGCGTCGTCTTGCAGTTTGTTTTTTTTAATCACAATTTTGTTTCATACATCAATAGTCGTAAGCACCAAATTTAATTTAATTTATATCAAAACATATAAATTATATTTAAATTTAAGAAACATTTTCATATTTTAACAAATAAACAAACTTATCGTAAGTATGCTAAGGTCGCCTCGCGAGGAGGTTTTATTTGAAATGAGCTCTCTTTTCCTTTGTTAATTTGCAACAGAAATATTTTCCCACAACAAAACACAGGTACTTAAGTAGCAGTTGTTTGTGTGACACTGCCTCGCATATATTGATATTATATATCCGATAGTCAAGTTATAAGTATCATTTGCTGAAGTACTGTAATTATATGAGTACCTATTGTGGTTATGTGAGAGTCGGGTGCTCACTAGTGAAAACTTACCGTTCGAGCCACTTGTGCTTTCATATTTCTTATAACGAAAACCTAATTTTAAAAATTTCTATCACATTGTCCTCATGTTCGCGTAATCTCTGAAACGGCTGGACAGATATTGAATGGATTTGTACTAAAAGGTCAGATGTATGCGGTAGTAATTTAGGCTTATATTTTTTTTATCTTGCGCTGACGCTGACTGTCGCAGAAAACCTTTAGCTACGAATAAAAATAACGTGGTGATTTTTACAAACAGCGGCTTGTCAACAGTATATACTCGTAGTACGACCACTGGTTACCGCGAATATTGCGCTATACGCCGACATGTCCAGTGTTATTGTTTCATTCATTCCAAGTGAAAAATGTCTAACTGCCTTATTCAGAGTTAATTTACTCAGTGTAGGTTTCCCGTATTTAAACAATATTAAGGGTTTACTTTAATGATCAAATAACGATCGAGTGCAGCAAGTGGTCGTCGGATACTAATTATTGATAAAAGAATACAATTCGTTAATGATTGTATTTCTGTATACTGTATAGTATAGTATATTAATAGCCGAAGATTTATTTGTTAAAAGCGGCCGCTGTTGCGAGAAATGTCAATAGGGAATAAAAATGGAAGGAATAGTGCCAGCTCCCTCTGCAGCAATATTCTTTGACCGAGCGACTTCGTGCGACAAAGCCAAAGCACACGACTACATTTAGAAAATAATTTTACAATTGAAAATAGAATGAAGAGATTTGGATGGAAATAACTCTATGAGTGGTGTAAATATAATGTGATATTATTTAATATGAAAATGAATTCTTATTTGAGATATATAAATCTCATATCTCATTTAATACAGTTACGATATGAATTTCTCACTATACATTATATTACTTCTTATTCATATTTTGATTTGACTTTTTGGTTGAAACTATTTCTAGTTTCGAGTGGCGTGTGGAAATAATTTCGATCTTATTCATCTTCATAGCTCACCATACTAAGTTGTTCTCTCGACACAACGGAGGCGCAATTTGCTTGGTGCCTGCTTTACGTTTGGTGTAAACTCACCCTAACATCCCGCCTCACAACTACTCTGTGACAATGAGCTGTCTGCGGTGTTTCCAAACCCACGCGACTAAAGCTCATTCGATAAAC
Source organism: Papilio memnon (assembly GCA_003118335.3). Classification (NCBI taxonomy): domain Eukaryota; kingdom Metazoa; phylum Arthropoda; class Insecta; order Lepidoptera; family Papilionidae; genus Papilio; species Papilio memnon. The sequence continues at coordinate 302,748 of LD688966.1, forward strand.
GAATTTATATTTGTTATAACCGTAACTACCTGTATACCACAACTAACTTTCGCCCGCGACTCCGTCCGCCCGGAGTAATAAAACCTAAATGAATAGCCTATGTGTTCTTCCAGACAATCATCTACATCTATGCCAAATTTAATCGATATCCGTTCAACAGTTTATCCATCTATCGACCCATGTAAACTTTGGCATTTATAATATTAGTAAGATTATTTGAATGTACGAGTATGTACGTGTGTAGAACATATATGAAGATGTTTACATATAATATATGAATGCACGACTAAAGTTGGCATTTCGCTCGCGTTTTCACTCAGTGCAGTAAATAAGACCAATTAATTTGTTAATTATACGTTGAATAAACAAGTATTATCCTTGTCGCGTACTAATTGCACCTTGAAGTCTTTCAGTCCATCTTTCTCTGTCAATGTTCATGTCTAATTAGTTCAATGTAACTCGAGCCGGCGCGTCGATACACACTTGAAACTTGTTGCCCGCTCTACACGGAAAACATTCAACCCCTTCATGCAGGGGTGTACACATAGAATATATCTTTTATTTTATTTTGAAACTTTTATTTTTTCTTTGTTTCGTTAAAGTGGCTTATTTTATGATCGGAGAAAAATATCTTATTGTACCCTTTAAGGGCGTTTTAAAAAATATTTTGGAAATGATTATTGACATTAATTACCAGGTTAAAAACCTTTTATCTCATTTAATTTTACTGGATTAAATAGAAACAGATATCGGCATCCATCCGTCGGCACAATTAGCTCGCCGCCCTCGCGGCAAAATGTGCGCTCTCTTTAACAATTCTAAGACTATTTGTCAATCTTAATAAAAGTTTTAATGCAGTGTTTTTCTCAGAGGAGAGCAACATTTTTTACCATTGTTTAATTAGCTGATATTTACGTTTGCTTGTGCACAATATTCATGGTTTCTAGATTACTTAATAACTACTCCTAGCTACTGCTACCAATAGCCAATTCACATTTCCACTCTCTCCCAAATGTCATCCACGTCCGGTTATCCAAACTTTTGCAATTATAATGTTTCAGTAATAATTAAGATCGTGTTTTGTTTGTGGCTATTTTTATACATGAACATATAAATAAAGCTACAATATATTTAGTTACAATTTGCTTGGGCTCCCCTAAATAACTGTAGTTAGTTTCGGGCGGAACTCGTAGGAGCACAGAGTACATACGTCTCACTGTAACACTAAGTCCTAAGGATTCACAGATCACCGAACATCCTGGTCACATTAACACTACTTATTTATAAAGCTCTACTGGGAATCTGTAATTGCCTAATAAAATATACTTTGATTTTGTTTCTATTTCACATGAACTTGACAACGATCTTTGATTAGATATATATTTGTATAGACGTATATTCTATAGAACCTAATCCGGAGCACAATACATAGACGAGAAAAAAGGCATACGGTACGGATTGCCTTTTTTGTGATAATTTTCCTCAGTGATGTTATTTATATTGTGACATTTTTAAAACGCCAATTGTAAACAAAACTATACACAATTTTATGTTTGTTAAAAACGTTTTGGGGTTTCAATATGTTTTTGATGAACGCGATAGTAAATTAATTTTGAATTTGATATGTTACATACTCCCAATGGGACTTTTTTTCAATCAGTGTTATGATGATATACATAAGTAAATTACGCGCATTTTTACGGAAATCGACTCTCGATTATACCTGAAACTTGTAAGGCTATCGTTCTATAGGTTCTATATCTATGTTTTTTTATTATATATAATTGACAATGACATATAAATATACCTGTATAACGGGAGATGACTGTATTTATTAGTACAAGATAAAAGTATTTAGTAAAAATCGTTGTACCCAGCTCACCCTCCCGGCATGGAGGCGCCCCGTCTCCTCGGTGGGAATGGGTGCCTTTTAGATATGTGATAAGTTAATACGAAGTGAATACGACTTTATAAAAGGTTAATACTGCGAAATAACTGAAATAAACTGTTAAACAGTGCGATTATAGAAACAAAACGGAGATCATTTAAGATAATCATTCCCGCCTTAAGGTCATTTTTATGACTGACACTTTTTAAAAAAACTTAAAATGAATATCTATGTAATGCCTTTAATGTGATACCAATACATTTTATATAGATCTCTGGTGAACGAAATGCAATTTCAAGTCTTCAAAGTAAACTTCTCGCTGAAGAAAAAAGTAGTTTTTACATAATTATCAGAGCGCTTGGATTTTATTAGTTGAGAAGTTTGTTATTTAGTCCTCGACTGCTGGGGCGGCTGCCGTTAACTACTAGCAGAATTACGCGCTTAATATGTATAACGAAAACCTTGACCATTTATTAATAAGATCGCGTTTCTTGTCATCCCAGTCACATTAAAGTCCTTTGCCTAAACTGTAATAACATATTCAAATCTATATTTTATAGAATATAATACGGCTATGAAAAGTAGCAGTATCAGAACAGGCAGCGAGATTGCTACGGCGCTCACTTTTTTGTTCTACAACTACTGTGGGGTGTTTAAATCAGGCGCCCTTTTACGCGGTTACGCGACCTCGTCCTACCCTAACGCCGCTACTGTGAGTGTAAATATGAAGGTTGTCGTTTTCAAGCTTCTGTCAAATGATAAGCGCAAAGTTATACCATAACTCGATTAACTCATTAGTGGCCATTTTAGTAAAGGGAATACCCGAGAGATGCCTTCATTGTCGTGTAATGTAAAATAAATTCTCTTATAACTAATTAATATAGCGAAATTCTAAACAAATCCTTGTTTACTGTTAATTTGAAAACATTTTTGCAATATTCTTGCTTAAGCTAACGGTTGTTTCTTGGATTTAATTGGCAATCCTTTTAACGGCAGTGACGACGTAGTTTTCGTTTTTTTATAAAAGAAGTAAACATTGTTAGATAGACTCGCAAAAATACCCTTTGAATTCAGTAGAAATCATTTAATTTATTTTATGTTTGTTTTATTGTAGTTTGTTCTCATTTATTTAAAAAGAATCTTATTTATCACAAATCATCGCTTAGCAACGGCAACGGCTACGGCATCGGACAGACACGCCGCTTGTATCGCTTATACCGCCTCACTCACCTTTTGTTATATTTGCGTACTTTTGAAAACAAGCGGTAACAAAGGAAATGTTAGATTTTTTAATTTACTACTCTTAAAAATAGAAATAAGGTAGAAATACGTGTAATAAGCTTTACACATAGATTTATAGAGATCAGTGACTTTACCCGTTGGGGAATTAAAAAGATAATCTGTCAAATGGATTTACTGTTTTGACGCGATGATGATGTTTAAAATTATTTGTGAAAATTAGATAATAAATTGCGTAATACGATGTGTCTCGTATAAATATATTAATAAATAGTATCAGGATGTAATGACGCCGGAAGAGACGCTAGCTGGGCTGCTGCTAGCGTGTTGGGGCTGGCGCATTTGGAGCTTGTTCTACTCCAGCTATTCCATCGCTGACGTCATCACCTTCAAGTCATCGAGCGTCACGCCCCGGCTGGTCGTCACCGGCACTCTCATTGTCATCTCCCTCTTCCTCCATCTGGTACCTTCGTCGGAGTTCCCACTCCTCAGACTGTTAAACAAACTCCTAAGTATACCTTCAGAGATGTACACATTATACTTTGCCCACAGATATGTGAGTCCGGCCCTGAACAGTCGTCGGTTCACAGCTGTACTGTACCTTTTGACAATATTATCTGTAATTACCACCTTGTATTCGATATATGTAGATCTTGAAAAATTACAATGATATCAAATTATTAAGATTCATTTATAACCTCGCCTAACCTTAAGCTTTCGCCCGCGACTCCGTCCGCGTGGAATTAAAAAAAAAGTGAGTAGCCTATGTGTTCTTCCGGAGTATCCTCTACATCTATGCCAAATTTAATCGACATCCGATCAACCGTTTTGGCTAAAAACTCTAACAAACATCCATGCATCCATCCATCCACCCATCCATCCATCATCCATCTAAACTTTCGCATTTATAATATTAGTAAGATAAGATAAAGTAATCGGAGTTAGTGCCGAATTGAGCTGTAGTTAGGTGGTGCGGGTTATGTGAGTAATTTGAAGACGTGTGGCACCCGTAGCTTTTAGATGTACTCCGCGGTCGGCCAGCCGCCTCCTGCCCCAGCCCCAGCGGTGCTAGTGATATTTGGTAATGGACGCGATCGAAACCGCATCATAATAGACATTAGGAAATTAGAAGTTTTTAATTGAGTTTTATGTTTTGTCAGTATATTTGGAATCGTTTTACCTATACTTACTCGCCTACTCCGTATTTGGACTTAGAACTTAGTTAAATATAAAATAAAAGTTATAATAATTATCTAATTTTTATAGAGTTACACTACACTTTTCTCAGATTTTCCTCCCCTGATTTTCAGTTACCAAGACATTCCAGATACTGTAATTTTTTACGCAGTTCAGTTGTTGTTAGTCCTAAGACACAACTAACAAGTGTTCTCTTAGTTATCGTCATTGTACGAGTATATCTACTTTTGATGACGAAGGGAGAGTTTTAGGTAAAATTAAAACAAATGTTCCTTAAAGATAATATGATTTATTAAAAGCGCAGTTATTTCTTTTGCATAAAATTAATTTTAAAATTCACATGTTTTTTGATGACAACAGAAACATAAAATCCTGCATTTCTTTTACATAATTTTGTTATATAAGCGTATAGTATACAACTACATTTTATAATAATTACCGCAGCAATTAACCCAATTAAAACAAAACCAGCGAAAAATCTAATTTCAGTAGAAACATACATAATTTTTATTAACATATTTCATTAATTCTCCTAAGATTTATTTCTAATATAATTAATAATTTATAAATATATGAAATAATTATATATCTGGCTCTGGACCGGCCAACGGCAGATTTATAAACAATAGTTGACAAAGAAATATAGAAAATTAACAGCAGAATAACGAATACTAGAAAACTGTAGCTTAAAGAAGAATACTCTTTTCAATGACTCTCGCGTAAAACTAATTAGGAAATCATTAAAATAAAATTATTCAAAATAACAAACTTTGTACAATTTCGAAATCTAATAATAATTTAAAATACACGTGTAAAGATAAAAATAATCTAATATGGAATTAATAACAGTCAAATTAAAATAAAAGACAAGATCTAATGCGTTGTTATCGATGGAGGTACGAGGGTGGTGACTGAGCCGGGGGTGAGTGCGCGGCTAAGGGCGCGTCACTTCACTCGGGCTCAAAGTCTCCGAGTCACGTGAAAAAATATTCGGTCTTATTTACTGCTAAATACAAATTTATTCCTTTTATAATATAAATATATATTTACAAATACATACATTACAACACGCACATTTTTATTTTGTTTTTTTTGTAAGGTTTTCTAAAGCGAGTATTAATTTAAGCAAAGGATACGCATTTACAGTAATACTTATAAAGGTAAGATAACTTATGCGACCCATATAAAAAAAAGTTAAAAATAATAACTTGTCTCGGTTGCACTTGACTCCAAGTCATGGCACGAAAACACGCGAACTGATAAAAACATATCTTACACACATTTTGTATTAAAGTAATTAATTAAAGTAACTCGCACTGATTAAACATATTTGTTATTGTTAAAAAAATAAGAAAGTGCTAAGACAGCGGAATTCCTAACATATGACTAAAACTACGTTATATCTATAAACACATTTACTTCAACTTTATTTAAATAAACTTCCACTAATATGAGAAATACGTCCACTAAATTTACGAAGACAAAACTATGCGTGCGCTGTAACATAACACCTAAGTATGTAAAGCGTCTGCACCGCACAATGAGATGTGTCGCCCTTAAATTATCTACTTTGTTACATAAAATTCAAAGAACTTGAATAAATTTAATGTAAAATTAATTATCTTCCTAAAAGATAAAGTTTTACGCAGGATATATAAAGCCTAAATCATCTTGATTGTGTGTTTTTAGCTTATCCTGATTTCATTTTCTGGAAATAGGAAAGCGGACACAAATTCTATATTTAAATATTTAATAGAAAATAGAAGGGGTTATAATTTCTATTTATCAGTATTAGTACAGTATTTGTTAAGTTAAAACGTAAGAGTATCGTCCGAAATACAAAGGTTTTGCAATAAATGTTAAACGTTGTTCAAAGTATTGGTTAATAACATAATAAGCATAGCTATTAATAGAGGACATCAGGATCTTCCCTTAGAGCTAAAAATAGAAAAGCTTACGTTAATATTGATTATATTCAGCAATAAACAATATTAATATAATTACCGCAACCACACTTAGAATACGTAGAAGAAATGTCAATACTATTACTCACACGAAAAGAACACCAATTGCTTGTTATCTTTGTAGTAGTGTATGTGATCAAAGGCTGGAACAAATTATAGTTTATAGTTTACAGTTTTACGAATTACGATATATCTAAACACAAGTCGAAATTTTAGTTATTAATATTAACATATATATACATCAATGGATCGTTGTGTTGAAATAACCCTAAAGGAAGAAAAAATGATTGTAGACATATAGATGAGATAATACTCACAGTTCCTCCTGGGGACTGAGACTGCCCTCGCCGTATCATTGAGGTCGGAGGAGGAGTCGGTGCGCTGGCCTGTATGGTCCAGGCGTCTCTTCGGCTTGTAATCCGATATCCACCACACCTTGTAGTCCTCGAAAACTTCGTTCCTGATGTCGTATTAACATATGTCGTTACTATAATACGGCCAGTAATAAATACTCCTGTTACTAACGGACAATGTAATTTTCTAATAGTGAAAGAATATTTAAATCGGTTTTGCAGTTTTTGAGTTTATTAGTTAAATAAAATCTTGATATTGGTATAGATAGAAACAAAGCAAGGAGAGAAAAGGACAAATCCAAGTCAATCATCATCATCTGTTTTAATCTGCCCACTGTTGGACATAGGCCTTCCGCAATACCTTCTACCTTAAGTCAATGAAATTGTGTGAGCATTGTACAGGGCTTTTATTACTAAGTGACGCTTACGTTGATGGATATAGTAAGTCGTCTGTCTGTAGCTTGGGAAACGACACGGACAACGGGTTATTATGTTTGTGTTGTACTTTAAAGATGTACGTGAAACTGTCCAGGCATCGCTTCTGGTATTTCATAGTTTGTTCCAATTCCCTTGGGAGCGTCAATGTACATTCCGGGAACAATATCGACCCTTGGTCGACACCTCCAGTCTTGCCGCCCTCATGGCTTAACAAACATTTAATTTCCTACTATACCATGTCTTGAGTGTGTTGAACCTCAACTTTTGATAACCAATTATAATGTTTTTAATTATCGATAAAAATTTTATTGTCCTTGCCTTGCTTCGAAAAGTTTTAGAAAAGAATTACAGACACAAAACGTGTACAACTACATTGTAATAACTTAAAATCAATTACATCATTTCAGATTAACTTAAAATTCAATATAATAAATGATTCAAACTAACGTTTCCTTAATTTCACGGAGATCATTGCTTAATTCCAAATTCCTTGATTTTTCCGCAATGATTTTCTCCAAACGCTGGGGTAAGGACAGTAAAGCATCGGGTACACGAATCCGGATGTCCTCCGCGGAGAAAGCGCGTTGATCCCTGTTTGTAACACTCTATTAGCTACAAGTACTTTCCCAGTCGGCCCGAAGGGAAACGTCCCAACAGGCCAACAATTTTTACTGGAAATCCAGGACGTTTTTCCTATTTTTATAAGTTATCAAGCTTATGATGGGATGCACTTTATTACATTACTAGCTGTTCCCGTGCGGCTTCATGCGCGTGAAATTATAAAAACTATTTTATTGTTTACATTTGTCAAATTATCAATTGCAAATGTCAAAGTGACATAACATGACAACAAACCATGGTAATCTTACTTCCTTGATGTTGGGAGCAACTTATGGTCTCTTTCCCACATTAGGATTTTTATCCAATTTATTTACCCCCTAAGTTATATAGCGTGAAAATATATAGCCTAAAGAGTGACCTCAGTGAAGGGCTTTTTGTTAAAGAAAGAATTATTCAAAAATATGCTGTAATTGCTGACATCTTAGGCAACAAGGAAGTGTGGGTTTACGCTTTATTATATTAAAGTATAGAAAAGTAAAGAAGTATGCAGTATAGATTACAAATAGGCGGATCAGAATTAATACACGTGGTGTTAAACTATGAACATAACTAATGCAGAGCATGTAGGAATTGACTGATTGCGTGAAAGGAGACATAATTGAGAAGGGAGTGACAAAGATCGATCTGTACGACAAAAACTGAGAAACTCATAGAGTAGCATAATAATATGTGTATATTTACAAAGTTGAATATAAATGGATCTGACCGTGTGAGTGCAGGTTCCGGTTGGCGCAGCGCAGTGGTGAGGTCTCGAGACGCGCGGCTACAGCCGGCCTCTATATCTGGCTGTCTCAACGTGGCCATAGGATCATCATTCCTATTGTTAAAACGTAAATAGACATTTGTTATAATGTAAATATAAAAGACCAACCAACAAATAAGGTGTGGTGGTTACCTGTAGAGGCTGGGACGCGGCAAGCGTTGCGGACTAATGTCAATGGTATCCATCTCAAAGTTTGCTGGTGAGACTGGATTCTCCGCTGCGGCAAGAGCCTAAAAATGTGTAATCAGTACGACTTAGGTACTTAGAATATTACTATCAGTAATGCGATAAAGTTCTGTAACTAAGTTACGATTGATAACATCAAGTATTATACATCTTAGAATATTTCATTTAACTTCAAGGATTTCGCTTTGTACTAAAAGATTAAAAACACGTATCACCATGATAATCAGTATTATTAATCGGAACAACGATATTAGGTAGATATCCATAGTATGTAGAATGTAGAAGATAAGTTGTTTAACTTACGTTTCTATAACGATCATATTGAAAGTTACGGTCGAATAAACGCCACAGCAGTAGTGTACAATTTATGAGTATTCCTGTTAAACACTTGGACATGATAAGGGACATAAATGGGGCGACTGACGCTGTATCCAGGGCCACATCGCCTGTGCCAAACGCTTTCGCTCCAATGTACGCCATTGCTTCCGGTAGCGTCTGCGAATACACTTATTTATGTTAGTAAAGGGACAGTTTGCTGCAGTAAATAGAATACATCAGCATTCAACACTAACCTTCGTGGCGTAAGCCTCGTTCAGATAAATTAAGACCCCTGAAAAGTCTAGCATGCTAGCTAATACCGAGATCGTAAACCATGGAAATAATGTTATTTTGCCTGCGATATAAATAATAAATTAATACTTTTATATAAAAAATATTTTGTCAAATAATATACATTGTTAGACAGAGGATAAAATCTGTAAAATATGATTTTCTTTGACTATATTATAAAAACTTGAACATCGTAATAACAATTAGTACTTACGAAACATTAATTCGTTTGCAATAAGATAGAAGATAGAAACACCAAAGTTGCCCCAAATGAAGTATAACGTGCGGTTATAGGTGAAAGGTGCATGATCCATCTTAATGAACGCCTGGTCGGCTACTCCATTTATCTGTGTCCCGATGTTTATGGTTTTGCCGCACAGGCCAGGGTCTGGAAGGTAGCCTAAACTTGTACCACTGTTCAATGTCAAACATATTACGTGCCCGTACTATAGTTCTTTTGGTGATCATTTGCTGACGTTCGATCCTCAGTGGGAAGTCAAATTGAAACTAAACTAAATTAGCCGATCAGGTCAATAATGGCATAGGAATTGACATATTCATGATTATTATTTCAGTTTTAAGACGAAATGCAACTTTATACATCATAATATATTAAATTCAATCAGTTACAAAAGGAATGAAAAACTGCTACATCTTGAACTATCAGGGAAATAAGTAAGAAAATATATTTAAAATAACTTGGTTACTTACCGTGCAAATATATTGTTTTTAGCATTACTAAGAAGAACGAGTTTCCAAAAAAGTTCACGACACAATAGGCGTGTAATATGAAAAAGATCGCAAAGAACAGCGTTATGATAACTTGAATCTGGAAATGGAGTAAAAAAAAATATTAAAATCGAGTGGAATTAAACAAAAAAAGAATCAAAAGAACGTAGCCTAGGTGTTGTTCTAGACTATTCTTTACATCTATACCAAGTTTCATCACGAACCGTTCAGCAGTTTAAGATACAAACTCTAAGAAACATCCATTCATTCGTCTAAACTTTCGCATTTTTGGTATTAGTATTATAATAAATAAGATTAATTAATAAACAGTTGTCATGTAAACTTTAAAAGCAAAAGCAAAGTGTGCGGCAAAAACACATCACGCTTTCACATTCCTTAACGATAAAAATGATACGGCCGAGTACTGAAACGACATTTAAATATGCTATGTCAAAGATGATAACGCCACGCCACGCCACGCTGAAACTACAAATTCCGTTAAAATGTTGACCACTGCAGTGTTTAAGATTGTTTTCAGCATAAGGCCGTTAACTGCGTTTAATGTAATTAGTGTTGTGTGATGTTTAGAAAATAATGTATTGTGTAAGTAAATGTTAAAAGAGAGGTTTAACATTTAAATTCGAGGAACTAATTACAGACAGATAAAATTCATAAAAGATTTACTAAATATCCTAGTATTAAACTGAGCATAATATGTAATTTAATAAACATCTGTCTGCTTATTAACCAGTTGTTGATATTAGTTTGTTAATCCTCTTCTCTATAAGTTTATATACATATGTGTATATCATGCGCACACCGCTCACCTAGCTTACGTCATGTGTCAATACAACAGTAGGTACATATGACGTCACACCACATACATATACACTCCATGTTCCCTTTAGTGTCGCTGTTTTTAATATACGATATGAATTTCTCCGCCGTGGGTATCCAGTCCACTGGAATAGTATACCAATATACCATACATAAGATTATTATTATACATTAAATATTATTATATCTATATTTATCATAAGGCGGAGAATTAAATCCAATTTATTCAACGAGCCAAATACTTTAACTCGCATTATACCTGTATTTAAGTATATTTGGAAAATACTCGTAGTTTTGGGTACGGGGTTAGGTAGTCTAAAACCTTACCACTCTATATCGCCAGGACTCCCACCCAAGTCAAAAAGTTGTTAAAACATCACCTGATAATGGACGTTCCCTAATGTGATTTCGTTTCAATGAAATTATACGGCTGACTAAGCTGTGCGCAGCTCCAGTGTAAATTGAATTATTGGTAAAATATCGCGTAATAGGGATTTATGAAGTTTAAAAGAAATATGTTTTACAAAATGATACTAATAAGTGGCAACGATAATTAACTAGATAGATATAATATTCGTATTGAAATAAATAACTTTTTAAAACCACATTTTACTTTTCGAAGAAAGCCAATGGCACTGGGTAAATACTATTCCTAAAAAATAATTTTTGGTATTTGGTTAAAAGAAAGTAAACATAATATTGATATTAATGGTAGTCTAAATTCCAAGCATTTATATTATAATACAATTAGCAATTAAATTGGAAAGACAAACAGTTTCTCAGCTTTGCTGGGTTTTATTATCTGTTTTCTGTAGTGTTAAAGGTTGCGTTGACAGTTGTCATAGTGGGTGTGTTGCATGATCTGAAGTTGCAGGTTATTGCTTAGCGCCGGCCACCGGCAGCAAATACACAAACAAAAGTGATAATAGGTGATTACTTGAATGAAATATTGTATGGATTACTGGATTATTGGATTGGTCCAGTTGGATTCAAAACATAAGAGGTAAATACCTAGCGTGTTAGTTTCTTATACACAGCGCGCGCAGTTAGGAACTTAGATATTTGACAAATAATATTTCAAGTGAGTGCCTAGCGTTAATTTTAAGTAATAGAATAGTTATTTCCTAGATAGAGCGGGTAAAAGAATTTAGCCAGATAATAAGCGATAAGGTTTCGTAAAATAAGATGGGAGAGTGTGACAGTTGTGTGTGTGTGTGGTATGGTACTACCGATTAGATAGTTATCTGAATCAAGATGTCATGACGTAACAACGACTCTCATGTGTAAAGTGGCCGAAATGTACAGTATATCAATTGCTTATAGACTTTTTACAGCTCTAGTTAGATGCACAAAATAGAGGAATTTTCAATCTTTACTTACTAATGTTTTGTTATGTGAAATGGCTTGCGCCTTAATTGTTTATAAATAAAATAGTCAATAAATAGGTTATTCCACTATTCGGGGTAACAACCAAATTATATAGAGTATAGATATTTAAAAGAAAGATGGTATCAAATGATGACTCTTCATTCAACTTCAAAAGAAATAAATATTCAATAAAAACTGTTTTCAAATTCTTGTACAATACCAACTAAGTTCTGATTTAAATTATGACAAATAATAAAACAATTTACACTGTAATCCAATGGGATAGACTTGCATGGCCGTGTTGGCTCCTAGGTGCGCTGAGCTTTTGTGCATGTCCACAATGATTTTAACAACTGCCATGTTTCCATAATAGTGCATATAATGCAATTTAATGTGTTGTGTTTGTGTTTGTGTGTAATAAATGAGCATTAAAATTAACATTTTATTAAAATGTTGACTTTCATATGTTATTTAGTAAAGCTTTCTTGTTCCATAATCATTTAATTGATGTTAAATGATGTACTCGCACAGCTTCAGAATATCAAATGTTGACATTTAAAGTAACAGAGGTAGATGTAGGCTATCACACAACTAAGCACAGCGAATAGAAAGAAATCTAAGAGATATGTAAAGTATTTATTAACTTGAATAGTGTATTTATACTGATTTATGTTCAAGTTAATCAGATTAAAGGTAAAATAACTGAATACTAACATGTAAGAAGTTGTTTCATTAAATTGCAACTAATCTTTACACTATCACAATCGCAAAGCAAGTATATATTATAGAACCAGCAAATGTAAAAACACAAAGTATACATATAAAAATAATAAATAATTAAAAAAATGCTATTTTTTAAATAGATTTTAGTTACAGAATAATCATACATGTAATAATTAGCTGCATTAACTGGCACTCTCAATTGATTAATGGTTACTGAAGTATTCTTTTATTGTGGATTTCTCTTCCTTAATCTTCACTAAGCAAGTTAGGCTTCAATGGAGAAGTTCAAAGTAATGTAAAAATGCAAACTTGAAACAAATTGTTTATTGTTAAATGTCCAATAAATGGACTTAATTTTTAATTATCTCTTTTTAATTAATAACTGATGATGTATTCAATTAGAATTAACATTGTATGTCTACAATACCATTATTTATAATCAACACACACATGAATACTTCAAAAGAAGGAGGTACTCAAGTCGTCTGTATATTTTTTTATGTGTGTTACGCGATAGCTCCGGCCCTGGTGGACCGAT
>LD688966.1:317168-360098 GCA_003118335.3 Papilio memnon
TTTTAAGGAATTATTTCGTTACTTTTTAGTGTGTTGTTTTTTTGAGAATGTTTTGTTTTTAATGTATTTTTTTGGAAGTCGGTTTTGTTTTTTTATCCTAAATCATAGAAAACCAGCATGTAAGTACAAATTTCACAAATGCTAAAAGCATTTTATATCAGGCTATATTGTTTACCTACTAAATTTGTATTTGTTCTTTTTTTATTCATAAAAAGGTTTTAAGATTAAAAATACGAACCAGAGTATATAAGTAGTACTTTACTTTAAAATATTTTACAAAAAAATAGTATTTTATTCTTGTTTCTTTTAAACTGTAACTCAATATGCACTTGTCAATATGATCCCAATTAGAAACAAACAAAAAGAACAATTAACATAAAATGTTTTTAATAAGTGGACGGCTTTGCGCGGTTGTCTATAATGTTTCTTGGAATTCAGTTCACTAATAATCAAATAACGCACATTAATCGAAATTGTTAAAAGTGTCGAGTTGACGAAGTCATGTTTCACGAACATAACATTATGTTAAAAATAAATGTTTTTCAATTGCTATTTAACTCCATTATTACTAATAGACAAGCCGTTGATGACGCGTGACCTACTTCTACAAGCATTATCATTTATGTTAATCGCATAACATTTCAATATTTCCTATCACTTAATCGGAATTATATAAAACATCTTTATAAATCTCACGAATCCAAGATGGTCGATCACTGTTAATGATTATTTTTAGTAATGTCAACTAACACTGTATTACGAATATATTCTAAAAAAGACAGTTACAGTTGTTTTTTTACATTTGATATTGGATTAAACATAATCTGTAATATATTTTTTCATAATCAATGAGTTAAATGTCGTTTTAGTAATGTGCACGGCTCCGTACATGTTTATTTTAAGGGACGTTAAAAATTTCGTTCGTTAGTGTACCCGCGATTATTTATTTTATTTTCCACATTGTAATATTGAAATCTATTATTAAACGTAAGATATTGATTACAAAATTTTAATTGAATAGGTAGTTTATATTTTACATCAATATAATTGAATAGAAAGAAAAACATTAGTACTTACTGTGGCGAGAAGGCCGAACACCGAATTCCTCCCTTTTCCCATGTTTTCGTATGAATACGCACTTGTTGACTATTATCAGAAATGGCCGCCGTGTGGGTGCTGGACCGGCGGCGGCGGCGGCGGAGGTGACGGCAGCGGCGGCGACGACGGCGGCGGCGACGGCGGCGGCGCGGCGGCTGCTATGCACTGCTTCTCCGCGACTCTATTAACACTATCCTGCAACAATATCAAATAATCTAAACTTTCTCAGGCGATAACATCATTCTACGTCGATTGCGTACACTACAAGATAAGTTATTTATCTTAAAAGAAATTTAACATCACAACACAATGACAAGATTTTACAAAAAATACCAAAAAAAAAACGATTTAAGTATTTTTAAACACCAGTATAACTACCTGTAAAGGTGTAGGCGATCGGAGGGCAGAAGTTAGAATGCGGGCGAGACGTCGCTTGCAGCAGCACACGTCCAGCTTCCAGGGCGGCCGGAGTTGGACTGGCGACGGAGACTGGAGTGACCCTGTTGCTATTCGCAGGCAGCGGCGAGGGGGTGGAGCCAGGGAAGGTTCGAGACATTATAGGAAAGCGATTTTACTTTCATTAGCGTTTTGATACATTTTACTATTTTTTTTTCATAAATATTTTATTAAAATTTCGGAAAAGATAAAATCCATAATTAGATCACGTAGGTGTTAAGACCGATTGTTAGGATGATATATTTGTTTTAACGTTAGCTAAAACCGATAAAAGCAGGAAAAACGTCTCTTTTCTTATTATGTTTCTGATATGGATAGTATGAAGAGCTTTGGTAGTTCTTTGAAAAATTTCTCGTCTAGTTAACTTGTCAATGAAAAAAGTTCAACTTAAACATATTTATAATAAAGGCAGTCGGTTGCAGCGACCGAGGAGCATTTATCTGTAAATTATCTATTTCCCGCGACTTCCCTCTCGTGAGATACATTTTCTGAAGGCCTGAAGTCGGTTTTATTTATATTGCACCGCGTCCATTTCCATGTAATTCTGCTAAAGGAATAACATTTGTATACAAATTTTCATCCCCCACTTTGGACCTTTTGGATTACATTAGATAAAATAATTTCATAATGCTCGACTACGTTTGGACAAAATGTCCAAAATTTCACGACTCTAGGCGGTGTATTTTGTAGCCGTGAAAAATTTTTCTAGATACAAATTTTCACCATTTTTAAAAAATCTTTACAGGATAAATGTGAAAAACGTGTTTCTAAACACCTAGTTAATTACTTGTCTTGTAAAGTTTTTAATATTTTTAAAATTTTTCTCCATATAAAGTTTCACCCATACATTATACACTTAAGAGTGTGAGGTTACCTACAATTTCATCAACTTGCCCTTATCCCTTACGGGGGGTCGGCACAGTATGTGCTACTCTTCCATACATTTCTATCAGCCGTCATATCTGAATCCACTCCCTTCTTAAGCATATCCTCTTTCACACAATCCATCTATACTTTCTTCGGTCTTCCTCTTCCTTTGTAGCCATCCACATTCATTCTTAACACTTTCTGGTTTATGTCCCCATCGTCTCGTCGCATAACATGTCCATACCACGCTACGTACAATTTCAAACCTCTTTAACATCCATAGTTATTTCTACGATTATGTTAGTTTAACCACGACAGTTATTTACATTAAAAATACAATTTCAATGTACCCGATATGAAATTTTATTTTACCGTTTAGATTTATCATAATGCGATCTCTGTCTAGCATTCCAGGAATACCTTGCAAAAGTTTTTTTTATAAAAATACATTTAAGGGCTTCAACACAGAAATGACAAACTTTGATTTTTTATTTACATCTACAAAAAAAAAAAACAAATGTAAACAAAATATACTTCAACATAACTGATCTTATTTATGAAACGTGTTTTTCAGAAATCATTTATTTATGAAATCTGATCGCAAAATAGCTTGTGAGCTATTATAGACCAATTCGGGAGGGTTGGGAGGAGGTAAACATTTTCCACGCGAATGTATGTGTATTGGTTTGTAAGTATATGCCAATTCCATTGAAACCTTTTGTAGCCAACTGTAGCCTGATTTCGTTCGTAAACTCGAGCCGTCTTACCGGGAGTCAATTCACGGATCCCACCGTCTTAGGCCTACTTCATCATAGTAATATTAGAAGCGCGTTACATCTCCATACAACTTAAAATCGTTTTATTGATTATTAAAAATGTGTCCATGTGTGTGTGTGGGCGCTCATTTCAGAAATGGCTTAACCGATTCGTGTTAGGTTTACACTGATGTATTGAAGTTTACGTCATTTAACATTTAGTGTAAGTATAACTCAAGCAGTGTATAAATATGTGTCAGTTGAAATTTTAATAATGTGTTTAAAGAACTGAACTAACAAGATTAAATTTCGTCTTAATATTACTATAAGTATTTTTATATCGTATATTAAGAAATCACAATATATAACCGTTGTAAATAGACAACTGCATAATCATATGCGATATCCACCGCGATAACGGAGTTCGATATATCCGTTTTCTCTGCGTCCCCTTCTCTGTCAAAACCAAATTCCTTTCCCATCCTTATAAATAAATGTGGGGAAGGGAAAGACGACCTCGGGCACAGACAGTCATCAAGCGATACGCGGTTCTGTATGGCTGTATAAGATGAAGGTGCGATGTCTAGAGCGACCGCCTACACCGCCTACACCGCCTACGCCTTTCTCGGTCGCAGACTCATTTCCAAGCAACGAACTATCCGTTTATGCAGATAAG
The DNA here is from genome assembly GCA_003118335.3 of Papilio memnon. Classification (NCBI taxonomy): domain Eukaryota; kingdom Metazoa; phylum Arthropoda; class Insecta; order Lepidoptera; family Papilionidae; genus Papilio; species Papilio memnon. The sequence continues at coordinate 321,021 of LD688966.1, forward strand.
TGTCTGTAGCCAGCCGAGTGTGCTGATATTGACGTGTGAGGTGACCTGACTCTCATACGAGCAGACTGAATTTTTTAACATATAATTATCTCGTTATAAATAAATGTTGAATCTTTTATAACTGAATCGATTAAATAAGAAAAGATGGCGATGAGAGAATTAGAGGCAGTAGAGATGAGATTACCGGCTGGAGATTACTGGAATCCTGCAGTACGTAGAATTATGAAGTATTTTTGCGTTTTACATATATTTAATGTTTATACACTCAAGAGCATTGAATCAGGGTCACTTAAAACAAAAAAAAAATCTCGTAAACTAAGAATGCTAGCTTAGTGAAATATACGGTGTTTAAATCATCATTATACAGAATATATATCATAATACAGAAAATCATATTGTACAAAAATGTCATGTTTTTTATTCTTGTATAAAGGCGACAAGAGCAGTTTTTAAATTTATGTAATTTTAATCAATAAAATGTACTGGCTTAAAAATATTTTTCTATTAAACATCGTTATTTCATTAAGTTAAGTTAAGCATTCTTAGTTTACGAGAATTTTAGGTTTTTTAAGTGACCCGGATTCAATGCTCTTGAGTGTATATAACTCGAGGCGACGGAATGCAGGGACTGGTTTAAATCTCTTTTCCGTTTGTACAGGGTGCTCTGGAGTGCTTTGGCTTAGCACGTTGTGGATTCAAACAGGACCTAACATCATTTACAGTTATTGTCCACTGGCGTAAGACAAACCTTGACATTGACATTGTTACCTTTTGTTTCTGTTTATAAATAATATGTACACATGTTCCGGCAGTGGACCGAACAATCTTAGACCTTTTCCTTAGAAATCCCTACTGAAACTAACCTAAGGTGTAAAAGATTTTCAATATTACCGCGCGGACGAAGGCGCGGAGAAAAGCGAGGCGTATTATAAGATCGATACTACTCATTGTTGTGCTCTCTCCAATCTTATTTCATACTAATGGTAATATTAAAAATGTGAATATTAGATGGATGGATATTCATGTTTGATAGAGTTTGTAGTCTAAAGGGCTGAATCGATCTGGATGAAATTTGACATAGATGTAGAGCATAGTCTGGAAGAACACAGGCTACTTGTGGTTATTTTTAACTAGCTTTCGCCCGCGACTACGTCCGCGTGGAATTAAAAAACAAATGTTAGTAGACTATGTGTTCTTCCAGACTAACCTCTACATCTATACCGATCTATACCGAATTTTAACGAAATCCGTTCAGCCGTTTAGGCTACAAACACTAACAAACATCCATCTAAACTTTCGCATTTATAATATTAGTAAAATTTCACGCGGACAGTCGTGGGCGAAATCTAGTAGTTTTATAAAGTAGCATATAGTTTCACACGAGGACAAAGCAGAATAAAATAAAATAAAAAAAAATAAAAACACTTTATTAATCAAGTCAGTTGCACAATAATCAATGGGGCTCTGCTTCCTGTGCTAGGTGGGGGCCTGTATTACAGGAGGCAGGGCCTTCTCTTAATCTAGGTACAGATTTATAATCTATATGTGATCATATATGTACATACAAGTGTAATACAAGAATAGCTAATGTTTAAGCACATACGCAGACGTAACAGTTAGTGTGCGTTTAAATGATAGTCGTACTGCAGACTGCTCTACCCACGTGTGAAATAGCATTATCTTGAATATGTTAGAATTAGTAATGATTATCATTGTAGTGTTTATGTACTAATTAAGGTAGATGAAATATATAAATGCGTGTAGCTGTTACAGTTAACAGTGAATACATCGGCAGCTGTACCTACATCATGGGATCTCTGGTTAGTTATTTTAATATGATTATTTTGTTGTGTGGACTTAGACAGGGAATGTTGTTGTGGGACTGCGACCAAGGTTGCCACATGCCGCTCTTTTATGATGATTCTTATAGATGGTTTCTACTTCGTTGGATATGTAGGTTTTTTATTATAAGACTCGCTTTCGCCCGCGACACCTCCCGCGTGCAATTAAAAGAAAACAAAAGTAAGTAAATGTGTTCTTCCAGACTATCCTCTACGCCAAATTTCATCGCGATACTTTCAGCCGTTTGGGTTACCAACTGTAATAAACATCCATCCGTCCATCCATACAAACTTTATAATATTAGTAAGAAGTAAGAATTAGTAAGATTACTTAATGTTAAAGATATTAATTGTAAAAACAAAAAAAAATGATTAAACATTAAATTAATTTAGGAACAGCGAAAATATTAACAAACTTAGCAGTATGTTATGATATACCGTAATACTTATATAATATTATAATTTAAGTTTTTCCGGCGACTACGGCCTACTTTCTTAATACGTTAATCTATTTGAAGATTCATTATAGGTAAGACGTAATTAAATGTATTGAAATTGTATGTGAGCCACAGGATGTCCTGCAGGTTCGCTGGGCGGTCGTTGCTGTCGTGATATACAGCTTCTCTCCTGCGGTGTCACATCCTTCATCACCTCACCCCAAAGATATGTAAGACACGTTACTCTGGATGGACAATAAATAAAAAAGCTTCAGTGATAAAAAGTTGTAGCGTGTGTGATTAGAATTCCGGTTTTTCATAAATTTTCGTCCACTGCTTGTTTTGTGCTGTAACAATACAGATCTTATGACAATCCGGGGATGAAGACAAATCGATGATACCTCACTCGTCAAAATTGGTTCAGTCGCTTAGGCTGTAGGTCTAGGCCAATGGAATTTACATATATAAGTATACACGCAAAAACATTCAAATTTAATTTTGTCAGTGGGCTGATATAAATTAAGAAAATAAAGTGACCGAAGCGGTGGCGCGTACACTAGTGACTTTATAAAATCAATACGCGATACTTCTACTTTCATTTCTTCAAACAAACAATTGGAATTGTTATTAGTCTGAAAGTAATACTTTATTATTTACAAGTTTCTAGTGCCCACTCCATAACTGTGTCTCGAATACTTCGGTACAAATAGTTTGGACCTGTAATAAACTCTATTGAACTCAAATTAATTTGTAGAAATAGAAAAATACGTTCCAACCCTCCTGACGATAGACGACGACGAAAACATTGTTACTTACATTGTTTATTGTTATGGGTTTGCATTGCCGAAAACAAGTACAAAAACATATTTTAATACCTTTCAATGTTGAAATAAACAAAAATAATTTTTACTGTTAAATATTTCATCGGCAGTAGAGTCATGATATTAAAATAACTATCTAATTGGTTTTACGGCAAGAAAAATTGTGATGATTTATTATGTCGTTGTACAGGTACGTGGTCCGCGCTACAGTCTATCAAGTGGGTATCATAACCAACAAAACTGATCACAAAACTGACAAACAACAGTAAGTTACTGCATCTGTTATAATCAATTGAATAGAAATAACATTTTTAATGCTACACATAGCGCCATCTAGTAGTTATATTGAACACTGTTCCTAAAATTCTACGTCTTATACGAGCACAGATGCAAAATAGTTCGTCTACCACATAGTGGTGTCGCCTTTGCTCTCAATGACAGCTTTAATGCCAAGAGGCATGGTTGCAACCAACGCTGCACACTCCTCTGTGCAACTGTTTATAAAGTTAAGGGAATTAGTTTGATTTTATGTTGAATGAATATTAAATTTTAGTTCTCTTTATATCAAAGTGCACAAGTTAAAATGAGTCGTGTGTATAGTTAAATATTACATTGTATATTTTTATGAAAATTTGCTTTTATATTACAACTGCCGTTAGCCCGCCACCCCGTCCGCGTGGAATTAAGAAAATAACAAAGATAAGTAGCCTATGTATTCTAGATTATGCTTTTACCTATACCAAATTTAATTGAGATCCGTTTAGCCGTATAGACGGCAAAGTCTAACAAACATTCATCCATCCATCCATTCATCTAAACGTTCACATTTATAATATTAGTAAGAATTAAATCGTTCGTTTTAATATTTGTGCAGAGGCCATCAAGAGTCCATCACGTTTTACAACCACAATGGGTCCGGCATTGATCTGAGTGGTATAAGCAACCCACTTGTGACCAATGTTACAGCTCAAAGTATTGTTGGATTGTCACCTGTGGGTAATGTCAACCAGACACGTGTCTTACCATGGAATGCTTTAGAAAAATTGGCTTCTACACAAACTACAAACACTTCTGGTATGTTAATGCAAATTCACCAATCTACATAAATTGCTATTATTTTTTGCCAGGAGTCCAGATTTACAAATAAAATAATGTCATCTATAATATATCTATCTATTCTATCTATATCTATACATATAATAAAATTAGAGTGTCTGTTTGCAATATCAAAGGAAAAATTCCAGATTTCGGGAAGATGATGTATTTGCGTTGCTGATAACGAACATCGCATTTAAAAAAAATTTGTCTGTCTATCTATCTGTCTGTCTGTCTGTCTGGAAGCCGCCTTTGTCCCGGGTAATCTCAGAAACGGCTGGGCCGATATCGACCAGACATTCAATGGAGGGTTAGCTGACATGGACGGGCATATTATAGGCTACTTTTTTTTAATTTAATTTAATGGCGACCGGACCCCTATCTCTGGAACGGGTGGACCGATTTTGACGGGACTTTGTTTTATAGACGACCATTTTTTTTAAAATTCCGCGCTAACGAAGTTTGTAGTGTCTGAATCAAAAGAAAAATTTCAGATTTCGGGAAGATGATGTATTTGCGTTGCTGATAGCGAAAATCGCATTTAAAAAAATTTTGTCTGTCTGTCCGCAAGCCGCGTTTGTTCCGGATAATCTCCGAAACGGCTGGACCGATTTCGACCGAACTTTCATTGAATGGTAGCTGACATAGACGGGCATGTTATAGGCTACATTTTTTAAAAATTCCGCGCTGTTTCGGGAACGGGTGGACCGATTTGGACGGGACTTTGACTGGAATATTATAGACGACAATTTTTTTTAAATTCCATGCTAACGAAGTTTGCGGGCGACAGCTCGTTCCAAAATATGACTTTCCGAATCATCCCAAATCAAATGTATGTAAGTTGAATTTTAAAACCCTTGTATGACTTCCATCAACAAAGTTTGGTAGGTTGACAATAACAACTAGCCATCATCACCAGCTCAGTATACGTCCCCACCGAGCGGCTCGGAGCCTACCCTATGTTAGGGTGACTAGGCCATAGTTAACCATGCTGGCCATCGCGGGTTGGTTGACTTCACATATATTCTTGAATTGCTTCGCCGATATGTGCAAGTTGCATCACAATGTTTTCCTTCACCGTTAGAACGCCGGGTAAATTATGTACATGCGAAAATTCGAAAAACCGAAAATTACATTGGTACATAGCGGAATTCGAACCCAAGATCTCAAGATTACAAATCAAGTGCATAAATCACTGAGCCACCGACGATCTTTAACAAACAACAACTCAATAACAACTAGTACGGTTCATATTTTTGTAATTACAATTGTTAACAACCATTAGTTAAATGCTATTAATCCTAAATAAATAAAGAGCTACTTAAACTGGCCAACTGGATCGACACGTAATTACATTAGTCACTGGACTATAATACAGTTTTCACGTCCAAGTTTGATATTTTTGTGTAATCTCATCGAATTTTGTACGTACATTCAAATTATCTGTAGTAACATCTACTTCACACATCTGGGTTATTTATAACCAAGAAGGAATTCTGAATTCAGTTGTATTTTTTTATGTTGCGTTGGACATTTCTTTAATCGCATTTTATTTTGTTGTCATAATTTGAGTTAAACATCGGATTACGTTATTTAAGTGAAGTGAAGACTGAAAGTAGCATCAGCAAGTAAAACGTTAGCATGGAATGGCATGATATTAGGAGGGAACAATCGTATGTGTTAAAAGAACTTTAAATATAAAATTGGAGGGATGAGATGTTAGTAACAAATCATCGGTTATTAGAACGAGAAGTAGCGAGTAAGAGAGATAATTAATAATTAACTGCAATGCAACTTATACAGATGAGCAGCAACCTTCCAAACAACTGTGGAGGTCCAGGCGTGAAGTGAGGGAGCTTCCAGCGACATTGGTGAAGGGGGCGGCAGTGATCCCCCCCGCGAGCGGCATACAGTCCCTCTCCCTCCCCCCTCTCATTGCTTTAAACAACAATCTTTCACATATCCCAGTACCGATACCAAACACCTCTATAGTACGTTATGCTAAAATAAATACTTTGGTAAAAACAAATGAAATGTAGCATTAGGAGTTTAGCATGATAAAATAGAAATGGAATAAATGATGTAGAAATTGCACCGTTCTTTTTTTGTCAGAAACTGATTTTAAAGATTTAAATTGATTAAGTCCTGAAGACATTTCATTTATCTTTTAAATAGATTGTTGATGATTTATTGATAAGTGAAAACTCTAACTTGAAATTCGTACGGTCAACCGTTTATCTGCCTCTCATGTTTTGATACATTTTACTGCAAACTTTATTAAAAACACAAGATTGTTTTATTCTCTTACAATACAAAATAATATTGCATGCGACGGTATCTGAGATGCAAGTAATTACCTGCGAATCCCCTTTGTTCTATGACGGTATAAAAAGAACATGACTTGCTTTGTGGAAAACGATTATGAACGGAAATAAACGTTCAACTGCAGTTAATTGAAATGATATTACACTGCATGCTGGAATACTTTGAAAGTGAATAAGGTTGTGCGATGTTTATGTCAGTAGATGTACTTGTTTTATAGAAATTAATAAAATAAGCAATAATAAAAATAACAACACACGCTTTAACGGAGGTGTAATGGACGGATTTGTTTTCCTTCTTTATTTTATTGTGGAAATGTAAATAATTATTTGAGTAACTTTGAGTTACGTGATATACCGTTAGATAGTAATCTAGTATCTATTAGTCAAATAACATATGTTCCAAAGCGCATTGACTTTTGTAGAAATGAAATGTAATTAAAACTAGTAAGAATCAGTTATATTCAATTATTTATTTTGTGTTCAGATAAATTACAAACACATACCTTAATTTTTAATACATTGTGTTGCAGTAATGTTTGTTATAAAGTTATCGTTCTGTATTCTAATTCAATAGAAAAAATAATTAACCAAAACCTTTACAAGAGTGTAATCACAGACTTATTAAAAGTACACATGATTGCATCATCAACTTATATCACTGGTGTAAAATATTTAGATATGTTATCAATTATTTGAATACAAAAACCTTTCAAATAAAACAGTGCACAATAAATGACATTGTTAGCAAGTTTTATTTATGGGGTCATAGTAGAACAGGTACAATTTAACAGTGGTAGGGCACGCTTTAACATTTTCGCACTGTAGGGTCGGCTCGCCCCTCGCAATATCACGACCACACAGAAGACAGGCGTCAAGTGAGAGCAATTCCGCATTTCGTATGATGAATGTGACTGCCGGAGGCCGAATTTTGGTCCCTTTCCATCCTTTTGTTATAAGCATAGAATGGGAAAGGAAAGAGGATTTGACGGTTGAGACATTAGAAGGGGAAATATCCTCTTTATATGCTTGTGCCCCTACGTTGATTAAGGGTAGGCAACGCATCTGCTCTTGCGGATGTCTATGGGCAGTGGACTCTTCGCCATTTTGGTGGATTCAGATGACCGCTTGCTGGTTTGACACTTTACGATATTAACAAAAAAGGTAAGCATATGTGAGTCTCATGTAATCGTGGCATGGTAAAATAGGGGGCGCCGTATATCTCGGCCGGGGCGCTGGTATCGCTCAAACAGGCGCTGGAGAAGATTTTTATAGTTTACATGTTATCGTTACCTTATTATCATTTTCAATGTCATGCGATAAACTACATTATGACGTTTCATGCAATCGTGTATCAAGGTTAAATGTTACGATAACGTAATTTTTGTTTGAAACAACATGCCCGAGCTAAGTTATGTATCGGACATAACACGGACCAAATTACTTTCGGATGGGTTTATTAATAAATTAGAGTTTCTAACGATGTAATAACCGTAATAAGTAAATCTTGCTCCTGAATGTTACAAATGGACCTTTTGTTCTAACAGTAAACAAAATGAAATCGTTACAAGACACAAATTTAGTGGATCGCAGTTATGTGGTCGGAGTGACGAACGGTTTGTAGAATTCAATTCCGAAGGCAGATCATATATAATACATGGTAATGATCTTCCATTGTAGGCGTGTGTTAGAATCGTACTCAGATTCAATAAGAAAATGCTACAACTACAGTAATTTACAGAGGCAAACATCTAATTTAGTTTCAAGAATCATTTGAAGCTGTATGGGAAGATATTAAATGTGGACGTCTGTTAATAAATGAAAGTGACAGCTAACCATTTCCTTGTGAGGCAAACCTGGACATGAATAGAAACAACGAGCAACTTTACAAAGCATATATTCATTAATTCGACTAGTAAAACAACACAATAATATAGGGATCACATAAATACTATAGTATTAATAATACAATTTATACAATACAATTTACACAATTGTCATTATTGACATTACTAATCGAGCAACCCATATATATAATACTTATTTTATACAAAATAGCTTTGTACAAATGCTAATACATTTATTTATTAAGTGACATTATAGTGAATATAAAATAGGCTACTTAACTCTCCATGGTCAGGCCCATGGTCCGCTCCTCAAAAGTCCACTCGCTACACTGACTCAACGGAAGAGAGTATTCTGACCGGAAGGGTCTTTTTATTTCTCTTCTTACATGTCGGATGCCATTACTAAACATCACCATTACGAAGGTTAAACTGAATATAAACTATTTCATACGAAATGCATAAATAGATGACAATTATCATTTTATCAAACTAAGTATTAAATAGTACATTTTAACATCACATATTCTGATAAATAACACTATTTTATCCTATCTAACACGTGCGTATGTCGGAGATAATGATATAACAATCGCGTAACATTAGAAACACTATACTTGGTTGACCACCATCTTAAATGGAAACTGCACTACACTCTAATCCAATAAAATTTACAGAGATTAACCAATTGACATCTATCATACCCGATGCAGTACTTAAAATTATTAATGGTCAGTAACATTAATCGTTCAAAAAGTAACAATCATTTCGCGCCGTTATGTGCATGTCTTTGTAGGTGAGATGGCAGGGGAGTGGGGAATTCGCGGTGTTATCATTTTTTTAAATGAAATAAAAAGTATTCTTGATTGACGCGCTACTATAATATTAACCTAATTATATTTCCGTTGCATTATTTATTTTCATGGCTATTTTATGTTGCCATAGCGACGTATCAATAACAATATCAGTTGATAAAATCAATATAATTATAGAAAGGTTATCGAGAATTGCATTTGATTTATGTTAGAAGTAACTCAAGTAAATGCTTTTATTTTTAATGTTTAACCTTTGACTTATAGGCTTAATGGAATGTAAGGAATCATATTACATTTAACAGCAGTACATACATACTTACATATGACCCACGACGACTGCAAGACACGATTAAGTAACATTTTAATTGTGAATCATGTGACTTAAATGTACAAACACAGCATATTTAAGAAGTAGGTATTGTTTGTGGACGAAGAATGTTCGAGACCGGAATATTTTAAAACAAGAACTAGTAGCGTGTCACTTAACTTTATAAATACTACTTTTTGTTACTCATTACAATTATATTTACTACGCAGTATCCTCTTTATAAAAGACTTCGCAAAAACGTATTCTTGTAACATCATCACCATCATCATCAGCTCTCGGAGCTAAGAGATTACCCTAAGTTAGTGACTAGGCCATAGTCAACCACGCTGGCCCACCGCGCTTTGACTACACAAATATTTTTGAATTTCTTCTCCGATATGTGCAGGTTGCATCACGATGTTTACCTTTATCGTAAGAACAAAAAAATCACAGTGGTACATGACGGAATTCGAACTCAAGACCTGTAGACTACAAGTTTTAACAGTGGTAGAGCCCGCTTTAACATCTTAGCACGAATGGGTCGGCTCGCCCACCGCAATACCACGACCACACAGAAGACAGGCGTGAAGTGGAAACAATTCCGCGTACAGTCTGATGAGTGTGGTGCCGGAGGCCCAACTTTAGTCCCTTTCCCGTTCCGCCCTTTTCTTATAAGGAAAGGTTTCGATGGGAAAGTGGATTTGACGGTGGAGGAGACGCATAGGAAGGGGAAATATCCACTTTATGCGCGTCTCCTCCTCCGTCGATTTAGGGTAGGCAACGCATCTGCAATTGCGGATGTCTATGGGCAGCGGTCGCTTCGCTATTTCGGCGGATTTAGGTGGCCGCTTGCTTGAACTTTGCCACCTTATGGTATATAAAAAAAGTCAAGTGCTTAAACCCCTGAGCCTCCGACGCTCGAGAATTAATTTAGAAGTTTAATTATTAAGAATGAAGGTAGAAAGAGAATTAATCGGTAATTTTTAATTCAAAAGTGTATATATAAACAGTAGATTGCACTATAATGGAAAATAAAACTCGTTAAAACACCTTAGGCGTCGGTCGGTTACAACAGTTTGTCGTTATTGGTTACTGTTTAGGTTTGACGAAAATGCAAACACTAGTTCCAGAATAGTCGTCGGTACTAAATGACTAATTATCAATGCAAACAGCGCACTGACACTCGATATTATATACCATAGATGACTCTGCACGTACCAGTATATATAAAACAAACTTATAACCTATAACAACCTGTTAGTATGCTAGGGGCGTCCGTTGATCACGTGATGATTGCTTTAAAACTTTAAAACCTTCTCCTCCTCCTGGTGACATTTGGTGAAATTAAAGACCTCCCCGTTCTCCATAACCAAAATCATGCGTGCTTTTTAGTACAAAACATAAATAGCAATTATCAGAAAATTATCATTAAATACAGATAAATTGTTGTTAATTTTTAATTTATATTATTTAATTAATTGGATTATTCATTAAAACTATATTAGTCACGTCTTAGGTATCTTATTATACCCAACTCCTAATTGTCAAATTTCGTTTTTTTTACCCCTATTACTTTTAAGTGTGAATTATCAATGACACCTCACTGTTTTTCATTAATAATCACTTAATCGATAACTGTCTTTTCTTTATAATTGTAAAGCAAGTCTTAATAATTTCTAATACTACAGACATACATAAGTAGTATAATATTAGAGATAACAGACAGCTAGTAGTATACTAATAGTTTGGAACGGAACCTATCCCAACTCAGAGACAGAATCTTTGCACTTAACATGAATACTTTAAAGTCATAAATTAACAAATGATAAATAATTCAACACATGTACATAGTATAGTATGAAGTGACAGATGCACCTCTTGCTACGATGCATATTGTTCCATAGATCGTCGACCCATCGAGCGTGGAAAATTACTTATCAACAGAAAATAGCCTACGAACAAACACAAAGAAAAGTTATTGGCATGAGATAAACCTGTTACTTTGTAGTGCAGCTGCCAGACCAGTACCAGAAGCAATAACAACACCATAAATCATACAGTACATTGATCGGAGGGTGTCTCAAGCAAGTAAGGCCTGATTGAAAGGAAGAGCGATACATTGGTATAGGAAAACCTGTTGTGCCGTCCCTCACAAAATGCGATAAATTATAACATATAACAAAGAGTGTTTACGAAAACTTATCATCCAATTATTATAAACAAGCTGTCAAGTAGCGAGAGGCAAAATATCAGCAAGTTGATAATTAATTGTGAGCTATGGTCTTGCGTTATCTTATGCCACCGCAAATTACGAAAATCTCAAGCAATGTAACATTTTATTTTCATGATCACTTTATATAATAAGTAATTATCAAGTAAAAAATAACTTCAAGAATGTGTACACTTTTAAAAAATTACAATTGGAACTGATACCAACAAGTATAGTTTATGTTTACTCGTATACGTTTAAGATTATATAGAGGAAAGATTTGTATTTTTGTATTTATTGAAATGACTCAAAAACTACTGAGCCGATTTCAAATTTTGACGCCATTAACCCTTAAAAGCCTGATTTTTTAAATCAAATTAAATAAGTGTACCCTTTACTGTGTTACCTTTTCGATATTTTTATATATTCTCCTTCCAAGTTGCCGAGAAATTACCCTCAAAGATTGTTTTTTAACTTCAAGATTATCAAAAGTAACATGTAAACAGCCTAATTTAATATCTTGTAGAGTATACGGCGTGTCTGTAGTACGAGGATTTTGTCCATGGTAGGAGGTTGTAGAAGGATCTAGTTGCATATTTTTGCACAGTATAACTAGATTTCGAACTACCACTCAACAAAAATAACTACATTTACACATGTCTTATGGTTTCGTGTGCTCGCATTTTATTTCGAAAAATTCTCTTAGTATCGGTCTCATGCATCGAAATGTGTAGTGGTATGGGTGGGGGTCACACCGATCGGCCTCACCAGTAACTTGACAAACCTGTTCCTGTCATTACTATACGTAACGACATAACTTGTTACAATTACACTCGCGACACACTTGCCGTATTCACAAGACATTCTTAATGTATATAACACTGCAGTCGTATCATCATACGCTCTTAGAAGGACAGGTACAATTAACAGTGGTAGGTCCGCTTTGACATTTTAGCACGAATAGACCGTCTATCCCCAGACCACACAGAAGACAGCCGTGAAATGAAGACAATTCTGCGTTTCGTCTGAAGAGTATGCATGCCGGAGGCCTAATTTTAGTCCCTTTCTTTACCCATCCTTTTCTTATAAGGAAAGTTGATTTGATAGTGGAGGAGACGCATAGGTAGGGCAAATATTTGTGTCGTCTCTTCAAACAAAAAAATGTAGGACTTTGTAATGTCAACTGCTGCTTAAATGGGGTGAATCAACACTCCTTATCAATTTGTTAAAACTTACATCTATTGTCTAGCCTTTTACTTTCTCTATACCAAGGAGTGTATATCTGGCTGAAAAAAAAAATTCTCTCTGAAGAATTGTGATGATTTATGGGGGGTCGGGGTTCATGCCTCTTAGCTCCGCCCACTGGCTCCGCCAATGCGATCATTGAAACTTAAGAAAGGTCCCGTTACAAACGAACACTGTAGGTTTACGAGTGTTGAGAGCGAGGGAGGTGTTCAAGGGTCATTTCAAATGGGTTTGGGGCGTTGGTTCGTACTTCTTTGTGTATACGTACATCAGTTATTTATTATTGTTAAGATGACGATGCGTTGTAAAGAATATGTTAAATTTATAATATATAATGAGAGAGGCACATATTCCGCGTCATTTGTCGACACACTAAATGGTGAGAAGTAAACTTTTTACGCTTGTGTGTCACCTATGGATGTCAGGGCCGATTATAATAGTAACAGTTATGTCTATCAGTGCAATGTGTCGCAATACTTCAGTTTCAATGTGCATTCTTTAAATAAAGATCAACAACTTCAACCTTATCAATGCAAATATCCTCCATCGGCCTTGTCGAATATACTGCATTGGAATCGCTGTTTATAGATATTTTGAGATGATAAACTGAGGGAGTCTTTATGTAAAGATCAGATTCAGAATTTTACTAATTTCCGTGAACCCCTCCGCCCCTGCTTTACTACTAACTTCACTCCTTCAACTGGTCCACGTGGATCACTTGTTGCACCCACATGGCAATCACTGGTGTAGAGCATTCACTGTTAATCATGTTTAGCGACATCCTGCGTGTTAAAACAATAATTGGTTTATGTTTTTTGGGGTTCTGCCTACCTTTTAGTTGTTGAAAATTTTCTGTTAACGCTAATTTTAGTTACCTATTAGTTGTAATGTAAATCTAAAGATATCATATATCGGCCATCAATCAAATTGTCTATCATTTAATATTTTTCTATCGATATTCGTTATCTAACTCGACATTCTCTTCATTTGATATTAATCTTATCGGAGCCACCAGTTGATTTTAAATGCTTTAAAAAATATTTCAAATTGCTTTTAGAAATAAATAATTATATCACCAGCCTAACAATTGCCAAATTATTTTTAAGTTTCCAATTGATAATACAAATGTAGATTGATTGTCAAACGTCGTTTCAACTCTTTCTATGAAACTGGTCATTTCGAAATTGGCCACAACGTGAAATAGCCAAATGTAAGAATTGTCCACGACAAGTAGGTAGATACATTACAATGTAGCCAAATTTATTGCTTTTCAATCAGCTGTCGCGGGTAAAGCAACTCGCACAAGTTAATACTTACAGTTAGATTACAGACGGTGCCTACTGCCTATCGAGGGTTAGGGTCAGTTAATGCTTTCCTTCTTCGCGATTATTCGGTTCTACTTTGTAACATATTTGTGCGATTAATTTAAAAATAAGTGACAATGATGAACGTATAAACATGAAATAACTTACAATTTGAGTGCAATTATTTTAATATTATAGATTATTATTTTTATCGACATCAATTCAAAGGCGGGACTAGTTCTTAGAAATACAGCTGAAGCGTTTCTTAGACAGAGTTAATCTATGGAAAAACAAATATTTTTTTTATATTATAAGGTGATAACGAGCAAGTGACCACTATAATTCGCCAAAATAGAGAAGTGACCGTTGCCTATGGACAACAGCATTTACAAATACCTTTATCCAACAGGGGAATAGACGCTCAGATATAGAATATTTGGCCAACCTATATATCCCCCCAAATCTACTTCCCCTTTCCTTGCGCGAAAACGGTGGAAAGTGGAAAAGGACTAAAATTATTACCTGACTGAAAAAGAGGATAATGTTTTTCGCGCGTGTGTAAGTTTGTTTGTATGTATGTGAATTCCATTTTGACCGTCAAGACCCTAAACGACTGAACAAATTTTGACAAAGGAGGTGTCATTTGATTCGTGTTTTTCCCCGGAGTGCCATAGTGTGTTACATCAGTACAAAATACCTTCAGTGGACGTAAGAATTTGAATTATTAAAAAAAAATAGTGAAAAACTGTATTCGAATCTCACTTGCCATATCGTTTTTTTAATTAGATGCTTAATTTTAAAATGTCTTTTAACTTCCAACAGCTTTATGACTGTAGATGATGTTAGTATTGGAGTCATTTTCCAGTAATTCTTGATTATTTGATAAAGTATGTCTACACTATATAGTTACTGTTACTTTTAGATTGTATCTTACTAAGGGGTAGGCAGAAACCTTTTGTGACTTCGTAGTGCTCTCATTTAATACTGTGCTGTTTGTCCAAGTCGATATTTATATCTTTTTGGCACATGACTGATGAATTGTTACAATTAAACAATGGGGCAAACTGGTATTTGATTAATTTAATCACGTTTAATCTAGATCTTTCTAAAACAATGCCATCTTCTTTGTTACCTCTTTCGGTACTGAATTGTAAAGACTTTGTTAACTTTTTAAATGGTTACATTATTATAATTAAGTACATGTTACATTCATGACGATTAGTGATGTGCAAAGTTCTTAATAATATATATTTTTTTGTAATTTAATAAGCTAGTGCTTGACCACTATCCCACCTGATAAGTGGTGTGGTCGAAAGATGGTACGCGCTAGCTATTATTATTTACCTTATAACCATACATGAGACATGATCAAGAAGGAAGAGACGACAGAATGACGGAGGATGGATTAACCTGGAGGACGAAAACGTGATTTCCGACTCCACGGGAATAGAATAAGGAATGGGAGATGATGGAGATGATGGCTAAAATCAATATATTATCATACCTTTAAAATCTTCGGTCATCTGACGCATACATGATTCCACCGTGATCTTGACCATATATTTCGTTAACACGTAACACATCTGTAGTTTCTCTGGTCTTGAATTTATAAGATACTATTTTCTTAATTATAAAAGAAATTATAATTTGATTAACTCGTACATAACGTTGTTTTAATAGACAAGATATTGATATCGTATTACGATCAAAACAACGTGTACTGTGATGGCAGGTATGCTGGAGGCCGTCAAGGAGGATCTATTTGCAATATTTTGTCAAAATCTGTGCTCGTGATTATTTGTATAATGTTATTCTTCTTCTTAATGTCCTATGCTCCCGAAGAGGGGCAGAGAGCGTCCACAGTGCGCCGCCAGACGCCTTGTACTATTTGTATCGTTGTACAAGGATATTGTGGCATCTTTTAGACATTGACAGGAGGGCGCTTGCGAGAATTTAGGGATACAAGCAAGGTAATGTTTCCACATTTAAGGGAAAATTCTACCCTTTTGATTACAAAAACGTAAATTGTAATGGAAGTACCTTACAATGTAACTAGGAAATGCTCTTGACCTCGTTTGTCGGAGAGAAAACTTTATACTTAAAGAATTTTTGTAGCAAACTGTTAGTAATTCTCTCTCTGCAGACAGTAAGGGGAGGAATAGCTTTAACATAACAGAAATTATCTTGCTTAGGGCTTATCTAGAGAATAATAGAAATCTTAATGATTGTTTGTTGTTTATCAACGCACAGTACAAATTATGTGGTATACCCAGTGGTTCGAACGGTGCGTTATAAAATCATCAGACAGTCAGTTTCTTCTTATGTTTCTGAGTATACGCAGTTATTTCCTTATTACGTAAGTAAATATGTATTAAAAACTAAAATCCTTGTTGATTTTATGTCATGAAGGCGATACTTCCAGTTGCACAAAACACGTTACAACTAAGGGTTCCGTGACTGCAATTTGAAATGAATAGGTAGTAAAAGAACTATCAGCAAAATATTTATAAGTCAATTACCATATAACAATTTTTTGAAATTACAAAACTTAACATATTATTTAAATTTGTATGATTGGAAATGCCGTACTTAATAAACGGGTATCGTAGTGACGAACAAGCACGCATAGCGAACAACTAGGAACTATCGATATTCGGTTTAAACATAAAAATGTCGAACTAAAATTATTATTTAGCTATTAATTAAATTAAGGGACGGTTCTAGGAGTGAATATAGAGATAGCAATGACAATAATATTAACTAATTCCACTTAGATTATACACGACGGTATTAGTAATAGATATTTATAATATTTACGCTCATTCCTTGTATAATATAATACATTTTCTGTATTTTTCATTATTGATTTGACTTTGAAGAAAGGAATGAAAAAAAAAACTTATTTATCCATAAGGTATAACTGTGATATATCGATTCGAACTTCTACAAAAATAAAATCAAATATCGAAAAGATTCATACCAGATTTTACACAACCCATCCCTACTAAATTGTCAAATGAAATGTCAAACTAATCACCCTTATTTAGTCAAACTATAGGTGTATCTTTTTTCAAAAATAAGTGCTTTGTAATGTTGATGGTTGGCGAACAATTTTCATTTAACCTTCGCAGAGGTCAATCCGGTGCGATTGCTCCAACAAACAGCCACGCAAGTCGCATATATTTGCATAAACATTCAAAATAATAGGAATTTTATTTTCACAGACTTAGTTATATTTGTAACTATTATTATTTTGATAATGCGGGAAAGGTGTGCCACAGCCGTGTCAAATGCGAGTTCGTTCACTGCTTACCCATCTGGGTTACGGATGTTGTGTTGTTTTATAATATTTTCTTAATTAAAGACCGTGGGAAACATTACTATTTTTTGAGGCGAGGGATATTGGAATTTCATAATATACTTATATATTAGAAAAAAAATAAGGTACGCGTCAAAGTAGGGGACGAAAAATGCCTTAACATCAGTTGTTCCGAATGGAGTGTGACTCTTCATAGAATAGACATATTTTTTGACGAAGTTACTTTCTTTTGTTTTCATGAGCGTAAGGAACTTCTTTGTTCTAAACTCTGTATTAGAACTACAGCCCGCAGGTAGAAATACCACAAGACTAATTCAATAGGTAACTCGTCCGTTTCGTCTCACCTTTTTGTACCTTTTTATAATATGGCGGATGTAAGGTTAAGTAATTATATCTATGATATAACGGATTTATTTTCTATCAAAGGTAAAATTATCTGTAACGTACAAGGGCGAAGTTGAGGTATTTTTTTTTATCTGGTAATCTGGTTTGATATAAATTAAATTACATTACTTAATGTTCCACCTATGTTATGATATTATTTTATTGAATGTAACTTTTAATGAAATGATAAGTGAAAGTGGGTTTTCGAAACCCGACTGACATGTTTTTATTGCCATTGAAACATTGTAACTTTGGGTTCAAAAATTATAACATATACTCTTCGGACCCCAGAGATTTTTATTATCCTTAGGATAGAACGAGATAGAGAGAGATTACTTTCTTTGTCTTTTCCAAAAGCGATCTTAGGCATAAAAGCTTTTTTTATATTTCACTAGCAGCTTTGAAGTGCGATAGATACAGAACCAGTTACCTCAAATTCCAAAAGTCTCCGGTTTATTGATTTAAAAAAATCTAAAGATTTACGCAATATTTTCGTATTTTTGAACACGGTATATCATATGCACTAAGTATCATGATTACTGAGTATTTGTAAATGAAATTATCCAGATGATAATTTTCTATTATTTGATATTTGCTAACCGACGACTTATTTTAATGTTTTGTTCGGAAACTCACGACCAACCACGTCCGTGTTTAGTAGCATACTAGTATTTAAAGACGAGCCACACGAGCGGCCGCGGCTGCGGCTGCGGCTTGCTTGCGGTGCAATATGACAAGTAGAGTTTTTGAAAATAAAACTGGACAAGTTAAAATTCAAAAGATACTCCATTTTGAATAAAAAAAATACATAACAATATATTTAGTTTTGATTAACAAACTGGTAAAAGTAGAATCTGCAAAACTGGTCATTTAAAGGTAAAACAAAAACTTTACTATCACTTCAACAAATTAATAATAGGTACACAAACACAATACAAATGAAATGTTTCAAATGTTCAGGTATACGTATTTTGAAAGACAGTTATGATAAAAAGCCGCTATCATAAACTACCTTGCATTGTCAGTAATATGCTGGTAAGTCAAAATTTGTTTGCGTTCGGGGAATAATAGTCTGTCTACTGTAAAAGTTAAAGTTTAAACTCAAATGATGTGAATGAAGACTTGCTCATTTCATGTATTCGCTATTCAATTGGACAACCGCCGAAGGAAAGCTGGAGCGGCGCGTTGCCGACCGTGTGGCATGTCTGTTTTTGTGACTAAATATGCGGCAGTTGAAGCGCTTTAAGCTTGCGAGGACGCTGTTCATACACAAAATACAGCGCTCTACGCTTGTGGCGTCACAGCACATATGTCAGATAAAGCGCTTTACACGTGTGAGATCGTTCAACGCTTGTGGTGAGGCTATATAAAGCGAGTTGGGCCGCCGACGTGCCATTTGATAGAACAGTACTCGACTAGTGCGTGCTTCGTGTGTCGTGAAACCGGTCTGTCTTACAACTACAGAAACCAACAACAAAAATGGCTTCGAGAGATCCCGCAACTGACCAACTTGTGAACTACAGTAAAGGCGTTAAGGTAGGTGAAATTATAATTATTTTAACTGATTAATAAGAAGCGTAGTACAGTTATTTTAGGCGTTGTATTGTTGTAGTTGTTTGCTGGAAATTTAATGTTAATTTAAAGTTGTTGAATATCACAAGTCATTGTTTATCAGTTTGAACTTTGGTCATTATTATTTAATAGTGTAGGTAAATGTTTTTATTTATGCTAAGCAACTATTACATAATATTCCGACACTTGTGCATTGTTTAAAGTATTTTTCTGATGATATTGACATGATATAGTAAGATTGATTTGTATAATTTTTTTAATAAAATATTCTTTAATACAAATAAAATCACATAGAATTTACTACAAAGAATACTAAATATAAACATGTGTTATTTATAAAGTGTTTAAGTAAAAAGTGTTAAGTTACGATATAGACCAAAGTTTAATTTGTGACTGTGCTCTGCGCAACGCGATTTCATCATTATGTATTTTATTTATTTTTTAATAGATTTTGAATTATATTTTTATGTGATTAAAAAAGTAACCGTTATTTTGCTGATGCTTATTATTTGATTATTTTGTATTACAAATAAATTTATTTTCAAGGTCAATTAAGTATATTTAATGCTATGCTAGGAATAACTTATCCAAGAAGAACGAGCGGTTTGAATAGGTTTTATATTAAGAAATCCTTGTGTTTTTACAAAAACAATACGTCGTATACATTTGTTTTTCGTTTAAATTGCGCAAGGAAATTAGTACTCTAGGTTTTCCTGGTCAGGCTATAAGTGGGTACCTAGCTGATAACCTATCTCAAACTACTTTATTACGAGTATAAGAATGAAGATTCGAACCCGGATTTACGAACAAAAAAGAACAGTATAGTAAGGAATCTTGCGATACGATTTAGTGTGTCCACCTGTGTTGGATGTTAATTTTTTATCTGATAAATTAAAATAAATAGGTTATCATGTTATGATAGAGTATTGACGTAGACAGAGGTCTTAAATGTTATGAGGAGAGAATATATCGCCTCTTATCACATACAAATACATAACTAAAATGTGCGAATACTTAAAACAAATGATGTACTATTTGATATCGGGTAAACTTAGGGACCTCGGTATTATAAACTATGATAACTAGGATTATCACATCGTTTTTTTTAAATCATAGCGTTATTTAATTTAGTTACTACGAAACCATATCCGCCGGCTTTGCCTTATCATTGACCAAGCTGTAGATACCTACAATTATTATATCTGTATCGACGATAACATTACATACCTTTAAATGATATCAACATAAAAAAACAACCTTTTACATAATTTCTTTGCTAATTTTAAACGAGTATTGGTTTTTGTTCTCAGGATTCACCTGGTTACATAACGACCAAGTCCGGCGCCCCGGTCGGAGTCAAGACAGCCATCCAGACGGTCGGCAAGAATGGACCCGCCCTGCTGCAAGATGTCAACTTCCTCGATGAAATATCGTCGTTCGACAGGGAGCGCATCCCGGAGCGAGTCGTGCACGCTAAGGGCGCCGGGGCCTTTGGTTACTTCGAGGTGACCCACGATATCACTAAATACTCAGCCGCAAAGGTGTTCGAGTCCATCGGCAAGAGGACCCCGATCGCAGTCAGGTTCTCGACCGTGGGTGGCGAGAGCGGGTCTGCCGACACTGTTCGCGATCCCAGAGGATTCGCCGTCAAGTTCTACACTGACGACGGCAACTGGGACCTGGTGGGCAACAACACTCCCATCTTCTTCATCAGAGATCCGACCCTGTTTCCCAGCTTCATTCATACACAGAAGAGGAATCCCGCGACGCATCTCAAAGATCCCGACATGTTCTGGGACTTCCTGACCCTCAGGCCGGAGACCAGTCACCAGGTCTTGTACTTGTTCGGCGACCGCGGCATTCCTGATGGTTACAGGCACATGAACGGCTACGGCTCGCACACTTTCAAACTAGTCAATGCCCAAGGAGTCGCGCACTGGGTTAAGTTCCACTACAAAACTAACCAGGGCATCAAAAACCTGCCAGTCGACAAGGCCGCCGAGCTCGCTTCTTCAGACCCCGACTACTCGATAAGGGATTTGTACAACGCCATCGGTAAAGGCGATTTCCCGAGCTGGACTCTGTCTATCCAGGTCATGACCATGGCCCAGGCCGAGAGCTGCAAATTCAATCCGTTCGACTTGACAAAGGTCTGGCCGCACTCTGACTACCCGCTGATCCAGGTCGGTAAGCTGGTTCTGGACAAGAACCCCAAGAACTACTTTGCGGAGGTGGAGCAGATTGCGTTCAGTCCTTCAAACCTGGTGCCCGGTATTGAGCCCTCGCCCGACAAGATGTTGCAAGGCCGACTGTTCGCATACAGCGACACACACCGCCACCGGCTCGGCGCCAACTTCCTGCAGATTCCCGTCAACTGCCCGTTCCGCATCTCCGTCTCAAATTACCAGCGCGACGGCCCACAGGCGCTGCAGAACCAGGAGGGCGCCCCCAACTATTTCCCCAACTCATTCTCGGGCCCGCAGGAGTGCCCGCGCGCACAGCGCCTGCAGCCGCGCTACAACTTAACCGGCGACGTGGACCGATACGACAGCGGCCAGACGGAAGACAACTTCTCGCAGGCCACCGCCCTCTACAAGCAGGTGTTCGACGATGCGGAGAAGGCGCGCTGCGTCGCCAACATCGTGGGTAACTTGAAGGACGCCGCCGGCTTCCTGCAGGAGCGCGCCGTCAAGATGTTCACGCAGGTCCACCCGGACCTCGGCAGCAAGGTGGCCGCCGGCGTCGCCCCCTTCAAGAAGTACCACGCCAACTTGTAAACTGCAATATAATAAGTTTATACTCCTTATTTGGGTGCCGTCTTATTCTAACCGATGTATACTTACGGTGGGGATGTATTACAGAGCACGCTGCATTTTTATTATAGTCACTGTTAATCATTTTAATAAATACTTTTTTTTCTTTTTATTTAATGTTCTTTTATTTATTAAAACCAATAAGTTACTTTTACGTATCACTAATGAAAAATTCACGAACGTAGCTAATACAAAAAATTAATATAAAAATCGTTTCGTGCCTCCAAAAATAGCTATACTGACACTTATGCTTGGTTCACACAGGACCAGTGCAGTTGGACAGATATAAGCTGTATGGACCGACTGGCGCCAGTTGTGTTTACACTTTGCCAGTTAATTACCAGTTCTGTTATTGAGCGCTACTGGCCAAGTGTGAAGCAGGCATAATGCTACTACACGTAGAACACTGGCGCCATTTAGGGAATATTCTATCGACGCTGATTTACGGATCTACTGTCCAACTGTACTGTGTGAACCAGGTATGCTTAAAATATTTAAAGGAAAATGCTCATAATGTCCGTACTAACACTAGTATTATATTAGAAACTCTGTAATAAATACATAAGAATGTAGCTAATTTATCGATTTTCATGAGAATTAAAGTGATAAACACCGTGTGGTAAAAACTGACAACGTGTATCGCGTCGCTCGGTCGACCTTGTAACGTAATAAATACTGCTAAGTATTGTACACTGTACTAAATGATACCTACTTAAAGTAAAGCTGTATTATATTCTTCATTTATATTATCATAATTGAAATTATAATTACGTTGAGACGTAATTATAAAAAGAATTTTTTCTTCGGTGCCATTTAACTACAACTAACATTATTTTGCGCACAAAATTATGTTAATCAATTACGCGATCTTATAGACTTGTGTAAATCAGTTCTGACCCGGTTCAAAGATCGACTCACTTAGCCTTGAAATGTTGAGCCGCGGCTCAACTGAATTAATAGCTCACGGCTCAACGCGATACTCATTATCGATAATCATACTATAACTATAGCAGCTGATGAGTCGAAAACTGCCGGGTGAGTCGGAACTCACGCAAATCATACCTCTATGCAAGTACTAAGGGAGCTGATTTGTGTTGCTTCATTCGTGCGAACCGTGAGCTGATCTGCAGGTCATCAATTTTAGCTGCTACCCATTGTTACGATGTTGTAAATGATAACTTTACTCATGAATCATGGACTAAAATTGAACTCAGCATTAAATTTGCGTAGCGACATCTATTAAGTATTAGTATCACTTTGATAAGTTCAATTGTCATGTGTTATTTATATCTGATAATAGATGGCGTAATTCCATCCAGATTTCAATTTTATGTTAAAAATCTACACAAGGTTTAAACTCAAAAATAAAAACATTTTAAAGAAGGTGAGTTGTACTTTAGAATTTTCTTGCATTAATTTTCTATTCAAGACCGTAAAGATTATTTTTTAGTTCCCTTCGTGGGTTGTTTTTAATGATATTCAGAAGAGCGCCATCTTTTGCTAAATTAAGCTAACACCGCTATTTCAATTTTGTCTTTTGTTAACAGAGGGAGTTGATCCATTACATTATTTAAATTTTATATTAACATTTTACATTTCTACTATATTTTTCACTACTAATTTGCAGTAAACTTCCTTAGTATAGTACATAAAGTGGGGTCATCGATAACGGTCTTGTTCTCAGGCCGAAAAATTTAAATAAAATGATTTTAAATCAATTTGATTTTTATGTCTATTGGCAATGACTTAGGATGATATATATGTCATGGAATAAATTTTAATTATTTTCAATATTTGATGCCATAAAATGTACTGTGGATTTTAATGTTCCAAATTTTTTACGTTATCTATTTCGGATTTTTGTTTAATATGAAAAGGTCATTGACCTTAATGTTTTTTTGAGAGATTGTCGTAAAAGTGGTCAAATACATCTTTCGCGAAGTCAAATTTATTCATGTAATAGAATAAATTATCTACCTATGGTCGTAGTGGAATCGGGCATTTAAAGGTTAGTTTTGTTGTATTTAGTAGGCAAGGTAGGTCGCCGCTTCCCAATATTAAAACACAATAATCAGCATATGTAACCAACCGTATAACAGATAGTTGCTGTATCTCATAGCCTCGAGGTAGTAAGTGGATTCTTGGTTGTTTACGAACTCTTGCAACGAAGAAAAGTTTATAAAATTCCTAATGAGAAAGAGTTGCTATAATGTTGTTGCCTTGTTGCAGTATGATTTGCAGTCAGTGCAGGAGGAATCTGAGGAGTGGTGAGGGTATCAGGTGTTCGGAATGCGACTCGAAGTACCACGTGGCTTGCGTGAGCGAGACACAGGAGCTGCTGGAGAGCGGCGACCTCGGCTACCATTGGACGTGCGCGCTGTGCCAGCACCCCGCCGGCAAGTCGGAGGACAGGCTGCGCACTTCCTCGGGTCACGTCCTCATGGCGATGAATACCATCTCGGAGAAGTTCGAAATGGTGAACAAGATCCAGCTGCCGAGGCTCAGCCACGACATACTGTACATCATGAACATTGCAGATCGGATCGCGAAACAGAACGAGAGTATACTCCGTACTCTGGAGGAGTTGAAGAACAGGCGAGAGGTGAAGACTAGCCACCAGCAGTTGACATACAGGCGGCGGCACCTTAGCCTGATGCCGCGGACGAAGCATTCGGAGCAGCCCGTCGCCTCCGTGCTGCCGGGCGCTGACAAGTTGGCCAGGTATAGGACACGAAGGAGGCCTAATACCTTACAAGAAATGTTCTTTCTCCTTAATAAAAAGTTGCGTTAACCCCAGCGGAAGACTATTCAATTTATTTACCCTAAAAACCTATCTATTGTGTGAACTATGTTTAACAACTAACAGAGAATCCGCATAAAATTGCTTCAAAACTTTACACTAATTGCAATAAGCAGAATTAAGTTTCATCATGTTATTTTTGTCTCTTAGAGCGGTAGACAGAACTGTGATCTATCAATGAAGGCTCGTTAAATTTATATAGCTACTACAATGTGTAACGATGACGTAAAACCCGACGATGTGATGTGAAGAATGTTTCGGTAATCCTGGCGACTGTGTCGGTACAGCCTGACGAATTTACCACAATCAGACTAGTAATTAACTAAAGGAGGATATTGATTAGTTGATTCTATCTACCCCTGTGGTTTAGGGCCGTGATTGCTTATGTTACATGTCTCGGTAATGCTTAACGCTTTATGGAGACCGTCGAATACAAAAAAGTATTGCTGCGTATTAAAACAGAATCCAAATTACATAACTAAAATTATATTTGCATACAATGTAATAGAAAATTTATTGATATGCATAATGGTCAGCCAAAGTTCTGAGGCGTAATATTGGACTCTTTGTTTTAACTTTAACACGACCATATATAAACCCGCGTTATCCTTAAATGGGGGATAAGCAGACACCTGCGGCGTCTAAAGTCTGTAAGTATATGACTTTAGGACTCTGCGCCTTTGTTTATTGTTTTATCAAGTACCTGTTTAGTTACGAAGATAACGCAATGACTCAGTTACGTTGCTGCAAGCTTTGCTTTTTGTTATGTTTTTATAAAATATCTACTTTCACACACTCACATGTTAAAATCAATCGTTCATTGTATGAATTACAGGTTTCTTGGTTTAACAAAAGAACTGAGTTTTTCGGTATCTGAAAGAACTAAAACACGATTAAACGGACGGAGTCGCGGCAAAAGCTAGTAAAAAAATAAATCTTATCTTACTAATATTATAAATGCGAAAGTTTAGATGGATGGATGGATGTTTGTTAGAGTTTGTAGCCTAAACGGCTGAACGGATCTGGATGAAATTTGGCATAGATGTAGAAAGTAGTCTGGAAGAACACATATGCTACTTACTTTTGTTTTTTTTAATTCCACGCGGATGGAGTCGCGGACGAAAGCTAGTTAATTATATATTTTACCGCCACATCTGTTGATGATAGACGTGTTAGATGACATTAGGGTTAATAGGTAATTGAAGGCGATACGCGCTGCGGTTGCGGTTTCAATTAGTTATTACTTAGATATTCAGTTAAATAAGAATAAAGTTAGAAATGTGTATATGATAACCAACATCTGTTAAAACTCATTAAGTTATTAAATGACTCAAGGACGCTCATCTTAATCTTGGAATGCTCTGACGATCGAAAAATCTGACAAAAAATAATAAAACTGTTGTTAAAAAAATTTAATCGAGATAGCTTGGACGATTCAGACAGTTTAGTATAGGTTTTACTCGTTTGTTTCCATTGTCGAAAATTTTGTATGAAAACTGATTCTGCCTTATGTTTGAATAAGTTGACTTATAGCGAGAAGTATCAACGTTAGTAAGATCTCGTGTTGATGTAATACATAATTATTTCGAAAAGAGCGAAAGGTCGTCACTAATGTTATTGGGAAATCATTCGAAGGCTTCGTTGGATCAAAAACAAATCACCAGACGTATTATAAATCAAAAACGTTATCCCTACATTTACTGTCTTTATACTGGGTTGCTGAAGGTTCTATTGATTTTATCATTACCTAGTGACTCGTTAGTGTTTGGTTGACATAACATGACATGACATAACTTAAGTGACGTAGTTCGGAAACGCATTTCATGAGTTTATCGAACAATAAAACACTATCAAACGGTTATGGGTATGGTTTAACTCACATTTACTTCGAAAGTACTAAATACTCATATTGATACTGTAGTATTGTTAATTAATTATTAGTTGGTATTAGATAGTTAATGAATTGATTTAAAAAAACTTTTTCCCAAAGACATGTTTTCTCTTAGACAATAACGTGGCCTAGTAAATGCCTGTCTGAGTTCATCGCATTAAATTAGTAACCGGTTGGTTTTTCGAAAATATTTTGAATGGACGGTTTTTTCTCTAAATTGTACCTATTAATTTGGTATAAAGCGGTTTTCTGACGGATGTTCTGTCGCAATTTCTTTTTTGGTAAATTTCCGTGTTTAGGTGCCATAACAACATTTTATATTTATGTTCATGAGTATTAAAATTTTGTAACTATTATCGATCAAGTTTAAAAAAACGATTATAAAATAACGTAATTTCATCAGATACAAATTAACTGTTTCTTTAGTATTTACAGAAATCGTTTATACATATTCATCCATCCATCCATTTTTAATATTAGTAAGATGTGAAAGAATGAATGGATGTTTGTTACGGATCTGGATGAAATTTGACACAGGAGTAGAACATAGTATGGAACAACTCATAGGTATTTTTTTTAATTGCCCGCGCACGAAGCCGCAGGCTAAAGCTAGTGCTAATTCTTTCCCTTTGCTCTATGTCTGTTATAACCTAATGCGTGATATGGCAGGAAAATAATTAATTTTAAATCTGTTCGTCTGTTCTTCCCCAGTGATATTTTCCTATTGTACTGAGTAATATTCAAGTAGGGTTTTAGCCAGTCACTGCACACGTCATGGCTTTGTTGTCTAAAAGTAGTTTTGTATGTATTTATTTTGATATTATACTAATGTTATTCGTCGCACAAAACCATAGACAAATGTGAATATTTGTAAGAGATATAATAATCGCCATACACGGATTGTATCAAGTTGTCGGATTACGGCTACATTTAGGGACTCCTGTAAACAATTCTGAGTATGGCACTTAATGTACATTGACTCGCAATTCACAATTTACCTCCCCTCCTCGAGCCGGGCTGTTGACGACACTTGCAAAGTTGTTTACTCTCATCATAACTCAAGAGCGAAAGTATAGTAACCATCGTCTTGACAAATGGCGGGAACTACACCGCCTGTTATCTGAGAGCGATTGCGAACTTCGTCATTTTATAATCTCACTAACCATAACAGGCAAGTTGTAAACTTAATGAATAGCCAGTTTGATGTGTATAATATTAATATTCTTTCTTAAACGTATTTAAAGATTTTTAATATTACGTCACAAAATTCATCTATTTATTTTGAACTTAATCCACTTCACGCAAGAAAAATCAGCCAATACAATAATCGAATTATCAACAATATTTTATTGTCAGTGTTCGTGGCTAGTACGATTATGAAAATACTGAATTACTATTCTAACTGTGACAAATATGTCTAACGTATTTAAATACAAGGTGTTACCAAAGATTTCATTCAGTCCCACGCTTCCGTTAGCAACGGACGACGCTCAATCATGTACCTCACGTGTGTGTTAATGCTGTGTGCTGTTGTGTGGGCTGAAGACCAGCCTACGGTGACAACACCCTTAGGAGATCTCAAAGGGTACTTTCTGGAGGCGAGGGGAGGCAGACAGATAGCCGCATTCACTAGTATACCGTACGCAAAACCCCCAGTCAAAGATTTGAGATTCAAGGTAAATAAGCCAGCGAAAAAAAATATGAAAAACAGCTAAATGAATAGTGTTTTTGTGAGATATTTTTTTAACTTAAATTGTCTGATTTTGCGCGCGCAAATATTTTTTATTCGATGTTTATAGATTTTCTAATTTTGTAATGTTTATTTAATTCTGTAATTTTAGTTATTATTTTTCTATTTCTATTTAAATATTTTTCGGTTAATGCTTGTTTAAGTCTTTTTTATTAGGCCAATTAGGCTTTGTGCGAAAATAAATTAACTACCACTTTTTTAGTAAAACAATCGTACCCAAGTCAGACATTGGAAGAAAGGATAAATATTTTACGTCGGTCTTGAAAATAACAGAAAATATTTGGAGAATCTCTAATGGAGAATTTACTATCTCTAATGGGACTAGACTATAGTCCCCCACGTTGGTCCAGTGCGGTTTGACTTCATATCTCGGATATATACCGGTTGCATTACGATGTTATCCTTCACCGTAAGAACGTTGGATAATCAGTACAATTTAATAACATCATTTAAACTATAATTATATTAACTAGTTATGGTATAATTGACGCCACGTGTTCCCATTATTACGCAATAATCGTAGATTAAAAATAAAATCTTACTAATACTAATATTATAAATGCGAAAGTTTAGATGGATGGATAGATGGATAGATGGATGGATGGATGTTTGTTAGAGTTTGTAGCTTAAACGGCTGAACGGATTACGATGAAATTTGGTATAGAAGTAAAGGATAGTCTGGAAGAACACATAGGCTACTCACTTTTGTTTTTTTTTTTAATTCCATGCGGACGGAGTCGCGGGCGAGGGCTAGTCAATCATATTAATGTGAAACGACAACTCTGTTACCCTTTGTTTATTGAAATTTGACATAGATTAAGTGGAAATATTATATAATACTGTTTTTATTTAAAAAAGGCGACCAATACGAATAATTGAATCTGTTTATCCCATTCCTTTGTTTACCCAATCTTAATATCCCATTCCTCACAATGTGTTGTTTTATTGCGATAGTGGAAGTTGACACTGAAATATTTTAGTACTATTGTAAAATGCAGTTTGTTCTCATACTCATATTTATCTTAATACTTTAACTATGTTATATCTTTTGTTGATAAAGGATCATTTATTTCGTGTATGTACAAACAGTAACGTGGACTACTTTCATTGCTATGATAGATTAGATTACTAAAATGAAGTCATCATGTAAACAGTATTATAAAGGATAATTAGCAATGTGATAACAAAATGTGAAATTATTAACGAAATTGCCGTGGCTTTAATTGTCTTGCAATAGCCGATATTAGCGCCTCTCACCGGGCTCATCATTATTACACTACACAGAGTAAAGATAGTTTGGAATTCGCTTCAATAATCTGTGGCGTAATCTATTTTTTTGGTCTTACCATTGTATCGACACTAATGACATCTTTCGACTAGAAATTAGAAAGTGTCTACGTTTAGAAACTGACTAGATGTTTAGAGTATAGAATCGTTTTTCTTCGATTTACGTTATCTTAGTCTTAGTAATATTATAAATGCGTAAGTTTAGATGGATGGATGTTTGTTAGAGTTTGTAGCCTAAACGGCTGAACGGATCTCGATGATATTTGGCATAGACGCAGAGGATAGTCTGGAAGAACACATAGGCTACCCACTTTTGTTTTTTTAATTCCACGCGGACGGAGTGGCGGGTGAAAGCTAGTTATATTATAAGTTAGCTACGTCTTCGGTAAACCATTCTAAATGTGAGTGATTGTAAACAACTACATTTTATATTCCATCTAGTTAGTTAGTAAATTGATGAAACCATTAACACAATTTGACTAAGTAATGTACGTTTATTATCCTGTTATTAGAAGATATCATATGAGTTATGGAACATTAACGTGATTTATTGTTATTCACGTGTTTGCGACAAGCGACAATACAAAACGTAGTAACAAATATGTGAATCAATACTATTACGTTTTACACGTGTGTAATCAAAACCGGTTTGGCAAGTCTTTAAACAGCCGTAAATATTTTTCTATTCATGATGGTTAGTTTTTTAAAACCTTGAACTTTTCTGAATAATTTATAAGGTCTTCTGGTTTACGTTTTTTGATTTTCTGTTCTGTTATTAATGGTTTTCGGTATTAAATCGTAGGCCTCTAAGCTGATTTCTTTATCAAGTTTTTTTATTTACCCGTTTTTGGAATCATAAAGCAATCATTATAAATAGTATTAATACATATTCATTTTAATTACATCAGATTACTATTATAACCGAGTTTCCTTATTTTGTATTTTTTATCTTAAGATAATTAAAAAAAAAAAAGATTTACATAAAATTTCAAAGTCTAAAGGAAAATGGTTTGTTTTTATCTTACGAGGAACATAAGTTGAATAAAAACATTTAGTTTACGGCAAGTTTGTTTTTCATAGACCATTTTACATTAGGGATGAGACATATTTTTCCGTACTTTTAACGTAACTTTAGCCAGTAGTAATCTTTAATGAATCTTTAAATTGAAACAAAACACTCCGTTAAATTGCTTTTATTACGTGATAATTAATTATCAATGATAATAAAGTGATACTGCGTTGTCAAAACATGTTTTATCTGTCATCCGGTTTTTTTTTCGTGACCGAGTTGTCACTGTTTGCCTTGAAGAGGCATTTACAGATTCACCGGGCTTGAGGCGGCCGAGCGGAGATGGCGTTCAGCCTAAACCACGTTTAAGAAGAACTGAGCTTGAGGGCTCCTCAGGAACCTCGGCTCGGGCCGTTACTTCGTTATTATTACCGAATTGGGAGGCCGCCAACCTCTTACATGGCTTCGGTGGACACTCCACGGAGTAACTGAGCACAAGGGCCACGAGAGGAGACCTCGGCTTAGGCCGTTACTCAATACGCCTTTAGCATTCCGATTCAAGTTTGCCCTAGAGGGCCGAATCTCGGCTTGATCGGTTACTGCTATCTGATTACTATTATTATTATTAATATATCTACCATACCATAACTACCACTTCGAAAACCGTTATCGCTGAGAGAGGAAGTGGCGGAAGAAACTCCAGCAACGCTTTTATCATTAATAGGAGAAAACCTTACCGATATGACGCCGTATCGCGAGAATGATTGCCGTAGTCGACAGCGACTACGGCGTGTGGTCTGACTGTGTAGTTGTTTAGCCCTAGCCTGAGCGATTGTAGTTGCATCGTCTTGGAAGTCAAGAAGGTGCCTAGGTCTGCGATGATCACGTTGGGTTGTAGGTGGCGGCACCTACAACTATCCATTTAGGATGTCACCCGACGTTTATTAATATATGTTTAATTGAAATTAAAGAAACGGACGTATTTTTAGGTAGAGTTACTATAATTTCTAGTAATATGGTTAGTATTAGGTGATAGACCGCACGGACGTTTTTGGGCGTTGAAAATTATTGTCTATAGCGAACCGCCTTTCCTTCGGAAGTTTTTTAAATATTTTATAACATAAATATAGCCTATATCACTCAGGAATAATGTACAATGTTATATGGTGAAAGAATATTCGAAATCGGTTTGGTAGTTTTTGAGTTTATTAGTTAGGAACGTACATCGTGTACTTATCCTGAACTTGGCAATTAGATAACTCCAAACAAATTGCGCAATACAGTCGTGTCGTGAATGTTAAAAAGAATACTCAGTTTTCCTTATCGACGCTAAATCTTGTTAACTGTATGATGATTAAAAATGTTATTATATTTATTTATGTATTTTCATGAAAAATGTGAAGGTACATTTTGCTTTAACATGCCCATTGTTAGAAAAATAAAATTGTTTATTTGTATGAAACATAGTAATTAAGTTTATTGGAGTATCGGTAGTTTAGTTGTTGATACTTGATTTACTAACAATCTAGTATATTTCACGAGCAGAACATAAGTTTATTTTCCTTTATTTCAATTACCTTGTTTATTTTTAAATTCAGAGGTATGTTTATGGAATATTGATTTTGATAAGACAATAAAACTAAAAAAAACAACAATTATATTATAATATATAGATAAAACAAAACGTTTCGTAAGACTATGCTGTACAAACTGAATTTTAAAATGCAAGGAATTATAACGTTTGAGTAGGCACGTCGGAAACTAGAGCACTCTTCTGTACGACGTGCCAACTTATAATCCAGTTACGGCGTTTATACTCGTAGAAATTTTTATTTGTAGGCACCCCAACCCATAGAGTCTTGGAAAGGAACCCTGGATGCAACGGTGACAAGCCCCGTGTGCGTCCAGCGCAACCCGTACACCCGGCAAAAGGAGGTGGTGGGGCAGGAAGACTGCTTGTACCTCAACATTTACACGCCGCGTACGGGAAATGTAAGTTTTAATTATTATTACAAAATTATTGTTATTAAAACAACAATTATATGTTTTTACCACGTCAATCAACTGAACGTATTCTCTAACCTAATCAGTAGCCATGGCCAGTAGCAGGGCTGGCTAACTGGCCTCGCTCAGCTTGTCTCACATCACAGTTCAACGTAAACAGTGTCAGTATCCACACAATTGTGTGGAACTGACTTTTCAAAAAATATTGTTATTTAGTTAAAGATTAAGGCCAGCTAGTATCCTACTGGATTTACCAATAGCTTAGTGATCAAGTCTTCGCCACACGTAAGTCCTATATCAGACGAGAAGTTACTTGATAGTGACTTCATAATTTATACAGCGCCATCTATGAATAAAGCGGTAAACGTGTCTCATATTTTTGCTATAGTAGAAATTGTTAAGCGCTGTTAAGGTGATATCGCTAAAATTATTATAAAGTAAGGCGTAATTATCAGCCAAAAAGCAAGTACATAAGTCATTCATCACCATACTTTCATCATCGTTAGCGGATGACTGCTTTGTCGAAGTTATATTAGACCAGGAAGTCATTACAAGTTATAAATTAAAATGAAAGGTTCACGATAGTATTATATTAAATGATAATAAAGTATAAATAATAATCAAGTAGTATTTAAGTATTTAAGTAATGTAAATTAGAGGTTTGAATTTATGCATAGAAGTTTGTTATAGAGGTTGTAGCTACGAATCGCTGCGCAGAACACATTGTTAAGTACAGGGATATGGGGTGAGATATTGCGCACTGCGCAGATGGCCTTGAACCGCCATGTTTGATAAGATGTATACATAACCTCTGATGAAATTTTTGAAATAACATTTTATCCCGAAAAAATGTACGGCGCCCGCGAAATAGATTTGTTACTGTTTTTACTAGATTTTTGTGTTTATGTGTTTGTTCGGGTGGAATCTTGCAACTCAATTTTGTACCACACAAGTGATTATGCTGATTATTCATACGTGTGTAAATCGAGTGACAATGTAATATTATGATAACATGGTGCTGGTCTGATGGCATGGTGATAATGGATCTGGAAGGTGGCCATTTGATCTCCACAATGAAACGACACAACCTCATCGAGTTTAGGTTCGTCTGAATGGTTCTAGTACGTAAAGTTATAAAAATCTAATATCTAAATTAAGCTTGCTTTTAAAAAGTTTATTTTTTTTAATTTAAATAATCAATAACTGCACATCAAAAGACAGCTTATTTTTAATTCGACACAGACAAAGTCGCGGGAAAATACTAGTCATCGAAATAATAACAAAACATTTGAATAAATTAAATATAATAAGTCAGGGCAAACTCGCCGGCTGTCGTGTGTCAAAAGAAGTGATAACTTAACCTGAAAGTTTAATTTACTTATCGTTCACTTAGTCTGACCTCAGTATAAATAGGCGTATTAAGATTTGCAAAGTCCATAGATCGTTATATAGTGAATTATACATTTATTTTATCCAGAGGTTTATTTGATCTTTACATCTATCTATATCTATACATATAATAAAATTGAAGTGTCTGTTTGTAATAATGTAATTGACATAGACGGGCACATTATAGGCTACTTTTTTATCTTAATATTGCGTGGACGAGGTCGCGGGCAACAGCTAGTTGTAAAGTAAAACTTCTAGTTCACAAACATAAAAGCGAAGCTAAATGAAGGTAGCAGGTAAGAATATTCGGCGTATGCTAATGGAGGCCTAATTTTAGTCCCTTTTCCTTCCCTCCATTTTCTTATAAGGAAAGGATAGGAAGGAAAAGTAGATTTGAGGGCGGAGGAGACGCATAGGAAGGGGAAATATCCTTTCTGTGTGCGTATCTCTCTACATTGATTAAGGAAGGGCAGCGATCGCTTCGCTTTCGCGGCGAATTGAGGTGGCCGCTCGCTCATTTGCCACCATATGATATAAAAAAAATAATACTGAATTGTGCGTGTGAATCAAAATATTAGCTGTTTTTTGTATTATTTTCGATAATTTAGAAGTTGCAATGTTTTACAGGAAATAGACTCTGGCCGTCTTCTTCCTGTGATGGTGTTCATCCACGGCGGGGGCTGGATGTGCGGCGACGCCACCACACAGATGTACGGGCCCCACTACCTCCTCGAGAGGGATGTTCTCCTGGTAGCCATGAACTATAGACTCGGTGAGAACACTCGTTATGCATAAAAAAATTCACTAACAATACTATAGTATAGTTTTTTTTTAATTACTCAAACGCACCATATGTGTATTTTACTCAAATTGCATGCTGTTTACTTAATATGCTAAGTCAGTTTGACTACTGACTTGTAGTCAGCAAGCACGTGCATGCAAGTATGTTGACAGGTTAATTGAACAATTAAACTGAATATAATTATTGTACTCGTATAACTATGAGGAAAATATCTGTGATAGTTCTATTGGAATATAAGTTTTTTTATTGAGGTAGAGACATACCAGTAACTTAATATTTATTGAACCATTAACGAAAAGTGGTGTAAGCCAATAAGCTAGCAACTATTTGAGCGAACAATAATAATGTCTTTCGTAGGACCGCTCGGTTTCCTATCAACACAAGACGAGCACTGTCCCGGCAACAACGGGCTCAAGGACCAGCAGGAGGCGCTGCGGTTTATACAGAAGATAATCCACAGCTTCGGTGGTGACAAGGATTCTGTGACAATCTTCGGGGAGAGCGCTGGCGGCGCTAGTGTGCATTATCACATGCTGTCAAAGACAAGTGTAGGTGAGTATACAACTACAGGCGTTTTTTGACTACAAAAATGATATAATTTTCTCTTCACGCACAAAATGTTAATTCTTTTATAAAGACATTATAGTTTGACAAAGTACATGCTTCTGGATGAAGAACATTAATAGTGTAACTTGTTAAATAATTTGCATATAGATTAAATATAGTAGTTAGGATGCAAAGTTATGGTTACAATGTTTAACTTAGTTGTCTATAGTTTAGCTCTGATATAAACTAACAAATTGCTTAGCGCAAAACAATTTGCATACACAAACAAATCATAAAATCACCTTTTAATATGACAATTTAATCGTTTAATAATTAACTCTATTCTAGTTAAGAAACGATCACCGTCAAAGCCTGGCTTCGATTTTAAGCACTTGTCGTGTTTATATTTCGTTTGAAAATCTTTGATTTTACATCATAATTAACATTGTCACTTCAGGTCTATTTCACAAAGGCATCTCAGAGTCGGGTACCGCGCTGGTGCCCTGGGCAGAAGCGCCCCCTGGGGAGGCTCTGCGGAATGCTTTCCGTCTCGCCAAATTCCTGGACTGTCCACAAGCGCCATCTGACGTCATGCTCGACTGTCTCCGCACCAGAGACAGCTACGATGTTATCAATACGGAGTTTAAATTCTACGTAAGTAATCTGATTACTTGTTGTAATAAGAACCCAGTAACTATATTGCGTTTTAAAAGCGTAAAACATGATTACAAACACGAATGTGAGCTTCGTACCAATTCGTACCAATTTTTCTGGTATAACTTACGTGAATTTTGCAACGATTTGCATATTACGGGTATATGTTAACTCGTTGTGTTTATATCATAAAATATAGATAAAATTTTCTGACTTTTCAGGAGTGGGACTACGAACCTATGACCCCGTTCAAGGCAGTGGCGGAGCCCGACTTGCCCGGGGCCTTCCTGACCGCCAGCCCCCGAAAGACGCCGTCCATCGCCGCTGTACCCTGGATGACTGGCCTCACTAAAGATGAGGGATGCTTGAAATCTGTCTGTGAGTTATTCCTTATCCTAATCAGTCATATTCTTCCTGTGTAGTAACGTACTGCGACAAAACTGTAAGATACGTCAATAAAACTATGCGGTGGGATGCCAACTGATTTATTAATCATCTATTCTACCCTCAATATACTACACATCTCCCTCCTACGCCATTCGCGACGAAGCGCTCTTTTTGACCTCTCATTTAATTCTCCGGCTAATGCGCTCACCTGGTTCGAACTACCGGGAATCGCCAGTGAGCTAACCGGAGCCTCCTCTGGGTCCGCAGCCTCAGTGGCCGTACTCGTGTCACCGCCGAGGGGCTGTGTCCCCGCTGCCGCGTAATAGTCGCAATCAAAATCGGAACTATCACCTTGATCATCGTTATTTCTTTTCCGTGGTCTCGAATTTACATATTCATTATTGTTACTATAACTATCCGATTCGTTTTCTATGTTCCATGAAAACCTATTGTTGCCGAGCGGTAAGATTTGATCCGTGTGCCGTCGGTGCACACCCCCATTACTATTTATAATTTTATAAGACACGGGACCAGTTTGTTCTAAAATTTTGCCTTTGACCCACTTATTATTATTCGTTGAATAATTTCTCCATAATACTTTATCCCCTACATTAAATTTCCTAGTAAATCCTGCAGAGTTGAGTATTTGTTTGTCCTTCGCTTCCTCGACTGTTTTGGCGGTGCTTGCGCGCATCGCGTCCAGCCTATTTCGTAAGCGATGTCCGAGAAGCGCCACCGCGGGCGCGACCCCCGTCGTTGCATGTTCGCAATTTCTATATTGAATTAGGAACCGATGTAAACTAGTATGTATGTCACTAACTTCTATAACGGCTTTCTTAATAGTTTACTTAACCATTTTTACACAATTTTCTGCCGCACCGTTACCTTGCGGTCTATAGGGCGAAGACGTTATGTGCCTTATCATATTCCTATCACAGAATTCCTCAAATTCTGCGCTTTGGAACGGAGGTCCGTTATCCGTAACTAGCTTTTCCGGTAAGCCAAATCTGGCAAATAAACTTCTAAAAAACTTTATAGTGTGATATGCCGATGTGCTGCGGATTTCCTCCGCCTCGAGCCACTTACTATGAGCATCCACTACTATAATATAATATTTGCCGTGCAACTGCGCGAAGTCAGCATGCAGTCGCTGCCAGGGCGCGGCGGGAAACTCCCAAGGATGCAAAGTGGCGCGCGGGGGAGCGTCGCGTACGCTGCGACACGCCTCGCACTTATTCCCGATAGACTCAATGTCTTTATCGAGTGCCGGCCAATAAATATAATTCCTAGCAATGGACTTCATTTTTACAATACCTAAATGCCCATCGTGAATTTCTACCAACACTCGTTTTTGTAAGGTTTCCGGTATCACTAAACGATATTTATACAAAATACATCCGTGATCAATATACAAATCCGCGCGCCTCACAAAAAACCTTTTCGTCCTCTGCACACTTTCGCGGCCATCCAAACATAACATAACCGAAAATCCTACTTA
The DNA here is from genome assembly GCA_003118335.3 of Papilio memnon. NCBI lineage: Eukaryota > Metazoa > Arthropoda > Insecta > Lepidoptera > Papilionidae > Papilio > Papilio memnon. The sequence continues at coordinate 359,365 of LD688966.1, forward strand.
ATAAATTATCTTTAGATGTTTCTAACGCTATTTCTTTAAAATTAACTGGCAACGTTTCATCTACGTACAATAAATAATGCTTATCCGGCGCAACCGATGCGCCGTTGAGGCCGTGTCCCACTAACGGCAAGCGCGACAACGCGTCGGCGTTGCCGTTGCACTTTGATTTTACCAAATCGATGTTAAAATCGTAAGCGGCTAGTTTGGCGGCCCAGCGTTGTAACCTGCTCGCCGCAGTCTGCGGAATGCAGCCTTTAGGGCCAAAAATATACACCAACGGTTTGTGATCCGTTTTTAATGTAAATTTCCTACCGAATATATATTGATGGTGTTTTTGCACCCCGTACATAATAGCGAGCGCCTCTTTATCTAATTGGCTGTAATTCTCTTCGGCGTCCGAAAGCGTCCTGGAGGCGCAGCTGATGGGGCGCTCCGAGCCGTCGGGGAAGGCGTGCGCAAGCACCGCGCCCACGCCGTTCGCGCTACTGTCCACCGACAGAACGACCGGAAGCGCCGCCTCGTAATGACACAACACTTTGTCGCTAGTTAAAATATTTTTTATTTTTCTAAATGCGTTATCACAATTTGCATCCCAATACCACGTCTGATTTTTCTTTAACAGGGCGTACAATGGATGGAGTAAAGTACTCAAATTAGGAACTAACTTGCCATAATAATTAACTAATCCCAAAAATGCCTTTAATTGAGTCACGTTCATCGGTTCCGGAGCCTTC
>LD688966.1:361981-387214 GCA_003118335.3 Papilio memnon
ACAAATCGAACGGTTCAATTTTACCGAATGGCATGATCACACTTGTTAATCACTTCACACGCGCACAAAATGGTCCAAAAAATAATAACCCGACTCGTCGCCAGTGTAAGATACGTCAACAAAACTATGCGGTCGGATGCCAACTGATTTATTAATCATCTATTCTACCCTCAATATACTACAACAACGAATATCATGGCAATAGGTGAGAAGCAACGATATTATTCGACGAAGTTTTATCAATGATTGTTTATACATACAGCATTTTAAATCGTATTTGAGTTGTCAGCGACTACTTAAATATGTTTTATGCAACTATGCTTTCTTTTATCACGAATTATTTTTATTCAGGGATAACGGCCAACTCGAGCAGATACCAGGAGTTTATATCCGCCTTCGAGGCGATAGCTCCAGTGACGTTTTATTACGACAACTCCCCGTACGCTGATGTCATCACCGATCGTATCAGAGACGTTTACTTCAACGGCGGCGGGCAGGAGGAGATCAAGTCTGGGATACTTGAAGTAAGCATTTTCTATATGGTTTTAATATAATAAATATACAGATCAGGCCCATAAGCGGCTGTGTAACGCTTGCAACGCACACGGGCGGCACACCTAGAAGGACGGCAGTTCGACCCCTTCACTATAATTAAAAGTTCCTCGTTTATATTTGATTGGATTGTTTAAATAAATAATGTATGTTATCAATTGGTTTCGTATGGTTATTAAATAATAAATAAAAACTTTTGCAGTTATGCATTGATACAATGTAAGTGATTGATATGCTATATTCAGTTTAGCTTTTTACCTATTCCATTTCCACCTATTTCCATCAATTAATACGTTGCAGATCTACACGGATTCATACTTCGCGTACCCAGCATTAGAAGCTATCGAGCTGACGTTCAATTATACGAAGAATCCAGTGTTCCTCTACGAGCTCACTTACAGAGCTACGAACAGTTTCTCTCAGATATTCGGCGACGAGGAAGGCGACTATGGTTAGTTAACAAATACATTTTAAAAACCTTATGTGTGTAATTATATGGAAAATAATTTAAAATTTCTCATTAAAATGCGCCAGCAGCCGTATGCGCCGAATATTACTAAAATACATCATTTATCTATTATATATATTATATATAATTTAGACTCTCGTTGCACTGCGACTTGAGCGTGGCTTCCCACGAGACGCGCGCCTCTCTACAGCCGTTCAGTCGCCGCGCTGCGCCGGCGCACATTGGGCCTTCAAAGACCAATTCATCTCATGTTTTGGATGTCTATTTTTAAGCTTTGTATGAGTTAACACATACGTTATATCGTAAAATTAATCTAACATCGATGCATATGGCGCTATTTGAATATTTTTTTTAGAAAATAGAATGGAGTCAACACTTAGATTTTCGATAACTCGACTATCATACAAAGCACATTCAAGCAAAGGACATGCAAAATATCAGATGAATTTGTCTACGAGTATGAAGGCCTAAATATTTTCCTAATGTGCGGCGCCCGCGCACAGCTACATCGTTCATATGGTAGCTAGTGGGAAAGCTATTACGGCCGAGGCGCACAAAAATTAAAAAATATATATAAGTTTTTCAATACTGTCTTTAATGTATAAAAAAAAACTTTATTGAATTTGTAAATGGGTACACACCCATTGTAGATGTATTTGATGCAATAACCCAATATCGAATGACGGTTAATATAATGCATTTAGCAATCAAGTACTTCAATTATTTCTTTGTAGATTTTATTGACATAATATTTAAATTGACTTTAGGTATTTGTCACGCTGATGAGCTGATGCATCTGTTCCCTATTCACTTCCTCTCGAAGCCATTCTCCGAAGAGGACAGGAGGATCAGTGAACTGATCATTACTATGTGGACCAACTTTGCCACCACCGGGTAAGATCTACTTCACTCTTTCAGTTTTCACACACTTGAAAATAGCCAACAGGGACAGTAGACAGAGACAGTTCTCGTTATGAAATGAATAGATTTCAATGTATTATAATATGATAGAATTTTACACAGAAAGCCAGAATTGAATGACGCGTTTAAAAAAATCATACAGTTTCCTAGACTATGAATCGATTATCTTGGTTCCTTGGAGATCTTTGAACCCTCTTCTATTTCACTAGAGGATGCCCACCGAGAGGATTTTAGTGGGTAACATTTTACATAACCCTGCCTTCCCCCCAGAGAGCAGGGTATCTTTGGAAGATCCCCCCCTCCCTCGACACCAAAATAAAGATTATGTATCGATATAAAAATCCCAACTTATCTATAGTACTCCTAGATAACCGAGTAATTTCACATGCTGTATTCTGAGAAACTTTAAAGAACCTTTAAGACTGGCATAAGGAAAACACGTTAACGAAGTTTTAATAATTTCAGTGACCCAAACAAACCAAATAAGCTTCCATTCAAATGGGAACCAGCAACCGGCAGCAAGAGAATGGAATATCTAGAGATTGGAAGCCAACAGAAGATGCGAAATAACCTGGCTTCACGCTCCAGGGTCTGGGGATCTCTGCCACTATGGCACACCATACGAACGAGAAAGTTCATCGACGAACTATAGACCTTTTACGTCAAATATACGCCCTCTCAAGGCAAGCGTACATATTTTAAGGCAAGTTTACACCTCTTAAGTCAAGTGCACACATCTTAAGGCAAGTGTCACCTCTGAAGGCAAGTCCCTACTTAAGGCGAGTTTACACCTCTCAAGGCAAGTGTATTATTTTACCCCAATTTCGGTACATTAGCATTATGTAATAACATACGAAAATAATTAATAAGTGATTTGAAATCAATATTGTTTTTCGCAAGATCTGTGAACATAAGTTATGATAAAGTTGTTTTAATGAAATTGTTAACTTGTAGTTAATAACTTCTATATTAGTTCTAATTAAAAATAAATATTATTTATGACCTTAATTATATTTTACTGGTTTAAAATAAATAACAAACAAATCGGCTCACTTTGTTTGCACTAATATAGTAGTAGTTCAAATAAGAGCGTGCGCATACCTTTGACTAAACTATCGCACAACTGTTTAGTCGCGCTTTGATTCCTATGAGCTTATATAGAAGTGGCACACACTACTCGATTTTTAGTTGTGGAACTAAACAGTTAAATGGGCTACGAAACAATCGACAATCGTACAACAGTTTTGCGATAGTTTAGTCAAAGGTGTGCGACCGCTCTGTCTTCAGTTATCTATAGTAATTTAGAACGAGCTGTTTCTGTGTGGCTTCATCCACATCATATTACAAAACCTTTATTTGGTTTATATTCCGTTAAACTTTCAATTGCACATTTTTTCACAAAATAAAATTCAAATGCACAAATGACAACGAAGGCCCTTGCCTTTGGCAGAGAATAATTTATGAGTAACTATGGCGACCTTGCTTCTTTGCTGCAATTGGCTTGTAGTTTTTGTACCTTTTCTTTTCTTCTAATTTATTTACCCTCTAAGTTTAACCGTGTGAAAATATATAGATTATAGCATGCAACAAGAAGAACGTAGGTTGTGAGTGTGGAAGGATACACCGGTAGAGGTAGACCTAGAAAGAGATGGATGGGTTGCGTGAATGGCGACATGATCAGAAGGGAGTGATGACTGAGATGACGGATGATAGGGTTATGTGGAGGACAAAAACCTGTTGCGCCGACCCTGCAGGAGTAGGATAAGGAGGAAGATGATAATGATGAGAGTGTCGTAAGTGTAGGGTTTTTTTAAATACTTATTCAAAAATATGCTATTATATGATTGCAGATATCCTAATTAATAATTAAGTATATGTTGACGGTTTATTTTATTAAATAAGTACAGAGGTATAGATATGTAGTTGCTAATGAATTGAGAATCATTTACATTTATCTTTAACGTTCCACCAACTATTGAAGTTCGTCTTGCGCATGTCATTGTCGAAGCGGAATTTGTTGGCGGCGGCGCAAAGGTTGCAGAAGTTGTCGGAGTCCGGGGACTCGTCGTGTGCGTGGTAGGAGTAATGGTTCCTCCACCTGAAGAACTTCTGGTACTGGGAGGGGCTGTGCATCAACTCGAACATCTTCCGCGCCAGACCCTCCGGCCCGTACTCTTGCGCATTCAAATACGCGTTGGCTGGTAAGAATCTGTAGGAATTTTACATACGAGTTATTATACAAAACAGCAACACTAGTATTTAATTTCTAATGTGAAGGACTAACATAATATACCTATAGTTAGTATCTTGTTACCTCGTGTAGTTGGCCCCGCCGAAGACAACAGGTACAGCGTCGTGCTTCAGCCCGTGTAGCAGTATGTCTGTCACATAGTCCTCGCTCAGGGCGCTCTCGAACGCTAAGTAGAAGAAATAATCCTTCTCCAACATCTCTAGACACCTCCCCATTATAACTCTTGGACAATTAAGTTTACCACAATCACCATAAATGTCTATTTCTAAATTATATTCTGCTAAGTAAACTTCCAACTCCTTAACGAAGTTCTCTCTTTGACTATCCGTTTTGCAATTTGACGCAAACCAAGCGGCGATTTTTGTTTTAGATCTCAATTTCATTATAAACGCACTATCTACGGGCAACATGTTTTCAGGTTTTATCCAATTCATATCCTTTTGAGGTCCTATAATTTTGCCCTTCACATCTCTGATGACGAGATATCTCCAGATTACATCCGAGTCCAGCTTGTACGTCCATGTCCAGTTGAAATAAGTATTCCACATATCGTTGCAGATGGGTAGACTGGAGGCAGCGTCGCCGCTTACGAACACGAACTTTTGGTGCTGGTATCGTTCTTTCGGCAAATGTTTTGAAGTTTCAAAATAATTCATGTCCGGACTGTCGAATAAGACGACGCTGAATCCAGAGAATGAGTTCAGGATATTGCTGTTGTCGGTGAGGTAGCAGTTCGACCAGACGCAGCTCTTCATCACAAACAGTCGTGACCCCTCCGCGAACTCTATCATTTTGTTCGTAGGATTTACCCAACGGACGATATATCTCAGGTTACCGTCGTAAGGTATAAAATTAGTCGGTTGGTTCTCATCATCTTGAAATAATTCGCTGTTTACGTCCAATTTTTTAGTTTTATGTTTGAAACGTAATCGACAGAATATCACCACCAATAAAACAGAGATCATTAGCGCGTAACATAGTTTTGTTAGCTTCGTTGGTATAAACAATCTTTTGAAAAAGAACATTATCGTTCAGAGGTGGTTCGTGTAATGGCAAGAGTTGTAGGGACTTCACTGAGATGTGTTTACGAAATGCCGTTGCTCGGAAAATCATTTGTTTTGCAACACAATGTACCTGCTACAGTGCACCGCGTCCGATGTGCTTCTTGGTATCGTTCATCAAGAATTCTGATCGTCACTAATGTACATTGGATTTAATGTGAAATCTTCCTAGATATAAAGGTTTCTTCTCTCTTATACTTTTGAAAAGTTTGTAAGTTCATAGAGGATTCTGCCTCTGCTACCAAATGCATTAAGTATTTATGTTATTTATAAATTTTCATTAATTCAAATTTTTTTTTTAATTTCTATGCCTTAAAGAAAATTGTTGATACTCTAGCTATAGAAATAGAACTATATACATCCTGCTATATAATGGAGTTTTCTCTATTTTTACAGGTTTTTTTTGTAACTTTTTACGCAAATTTAAAATTATATATATTTGCTATTTATTTCACAAAGGCGCTTCAGGTGCGACAATTTTATAACATTACTAATCGGTGAAAACTAAGGGCCTCAGTCTGGGAGTGGCGGGAAGATAAAAGAAACACAAAAACCACTTTCTTAATTAAATAATTTATTACGAAATAAAACCCTAGTTCATTGAATAAACGCATTGATGAAAAATTCAAAACTTAATACTGAAAACGTAAACATATTATGAATTTAATTTTAGACATTGATTAAGTGAATACGATATTTATAGATAAAACGTTAAAATTTAAATTGAAAAAACCAATAAATTAAAACATGACAAAATACATACACTAAGAGCCTTTAACTTATTAACTTAATAAAACTTTCGTGAGCCATTATACTATATGAGTTATAACACTAAGAGCCTTACTTTCATACTTGAATATTAAGTACACTATTATAAATCTAAATATTTATTATTAAATATTCTGGAATAGACTGAAGTTGTTCTTTTAATAACTAATTAACTAAATGTAAAACATGGCTTATATTCATCAATTCTGTAGCGATAATAATTCAAATTCACCCGTACGTCTCCGAACATCGGCGTATAGAGTACTAACTATATCAAAATTAATTTTAATACAACAAAAATAAATAATCTCACATTCATAAAGAGTGTAGGCAGAGAATATGCGAAATAATGATTTTTATAAATTTAATAGTAGGTTATTTTTACTTCATCTTTTATAATTTGAACCTTTTAGCCCCAAACTCGTACGCTCTGATCCCAGGAGCAGCTTGCCATAGCTATCCCATTGGGGGCTACAGAGATGGATGTCACCCTGTTCTCATGCCCGTTGAGGGTACCTGAAAATCATGATGATATATTACTGCAATACCTAATACTGGTAAAAACATCTGTTGCCATTTTTTCAAACAGATTGAGAGAGATGGTTATATGTTTTCGACTGTCAATACTTATACCCTTACATACAAGCCGACATGTATCTTCGAAGCTGCCCCTGCCCCTAGTGAGTCGAAAATTGCGAAATAAATAACCCTATAGACCAATACAGATCATTGAAAAACGACTTCCCCGTTCTTAATTAAACATTTGGACCATATGTTGATAAGCATTCTCTTTGGAATAACAAAGTATTATTATTACTCACCATTACCCATTGCCGGTCTACCCCCTTTGATTATCAGCCCCCGCCCCAAATCGTCAGCTGGCGAGGACGATGGACTACAGTAGTTGTGTACCACATACCTGTGTGAGCTACTTTCAACGTGTCCCACGAATGAACGGCATTGTCGTCTGATCCAGCTAACAGATACCTCCCACTTAGAGACAGAGCTGGAATTAAAATGAAATATTATGTAAATACTGTTAAACAACAACTGATGCAAGTATGTTACGTGTTGTAGATTTCTATTTGCAGTGAAGTTTCAAGTTGTCTAACTTAACATCAAAATAATCGCCTTTTCTTAACTTATAATGTTATAAATGCGTAAGTTTAGATGCACGTGTTTGTTAGAGTTTGTACCCTAATCGGCTGAAGGGATTCCGATGATTGGTATAGATGTAGAGGATAGTCTGAAAGAACAGATAGTCTACTCACTTTTTTTTTTAATTCCACGCGGACAGTGTCGCGTGCGAAAGCTAGTAACTTATAAAGATATTATATTTCAGAAACATGTACATCTGTATCTGACATTATAATATATCAATTCACGTATTTTTATTCGCTTCATTGGCAATGAAGAAAATAAGCCAATTGTTTAGGACAGCTGTCTCAGAGTGTATTCAGCAGGGACCCGTGTTTGCCATTGATTTGCGTCACAACTACCTTTACATAACTTTGGAAAATGTCACTTTGTAACAAGGGTACAGGGACAATAAATGTCAAACTAAAAAAATATGTATCCATTTTTATTGACACAAACATTTTATTGTATTTACTTGGTATATTATATTTAAAAACAATGAGAGAACTGAGAAACAATGAGAGGATGAAGTGTATTCAAAACTTAAAGTAAATTAAATTATACGATAGGACAGTAACAGACAATACGACAATAGTACCTAAATACCTAATACGAATGCAAAATAAATAGTAACGTTAAGGTGGGTTTCCTACAATAGTGCCAGACTACTCATGCAAAAAAGATCTAGTATTTCTAATGTATATATTCACGCTTTAAAATATTGGTACTAACCACAGCTAGTGAAGCCGCTGTTCCCCGGCGGAGTGTAGTGACCCAACTGCTGGTCGCTGCGAAGGTCGAACAGTCTCGCAGTCTTATCCTCGGAAGCGGTCGCGAAGGCTTGTCCGCTTGGATGGTACTTCAGGTGTATAAATACACATTAGTTATATACGTTCAAAGTATAAAATACAAGAAAACTGCACCTGGCACGGTCGCTCTCCTAAACTACTCATACAAAATTAAAAATAAATCTATCAAGACTTCAGTTAATTGTTATTAAGACTATAACTACGGCACTTGCATGTATACTGATCATATGTATAGTACGGCCTAGAATATTTTACTCACACAAACGCTGTTGACGTCCGCATCGTGTCCGAAAAACGTCTGCTTGGCCTTCTCGTCCCGGACGTCCCACAGCTTGCACGTGCGGTCCACGGAACCCGTTATGTATGTCTTCATATCTACCAAATATAAAATAAAATGAAGTGTTGAGGCACTTGGTAAGTATCTTACTGAGCTATTCCTCTTACCTGGTCCTAAGGAGATAGTGACGACGTCACCAGCGTGCGCATTAAAATCCATCTCCCGTTTGCCTGCTTCCAAATCCCAAACGCATCTAAAGGCATTCAAAATCTTCAGTCATCAATGACAGTTTAGGATTTAGGGCCTGGGACATTGTGTGTTTCATCAAATGCCTAAAATTCAACTTACACCAACGTTTACCATATAAAACATGATATGACAAAATTCAAATAGCAATAAGTAAACTGATTGTGGTTCAGACTGACATCTTCATATCCCCGGAGCCGGTGAGGATGTGGGTATCGTCGAGGAAGCGGCAGGAACTGAGGAAACCCTCGTAACCGGCCAGCTCGCGCACCATCTTGGCCGCGCCAGTCGCGTCGCGGTTGTTCACGTCGTACACCGTGCACATATTGTCCATGCCGCCGCACGCTAACATAACATACAAATATAAAAAAGCTGAATATATAGTTTTGGATTTGGTAGAACAAGAGGTGAGTCTTAGCTCTGATTCTTACCGACAAAGTTGCCCGAAGGAGCGAAGGCGACACTCATCACCCAGGCAGAACGCAGAGGTATGACCTGCACCTTGTTACCGCTCCACGTGTCCCAGATGATCAGCTTGCCGTCCAACGACCCGGTCACACAGTGCCTACGAACACGCATCTTATAGATATATCGGAACCACCAATTTATCTAACTTATAATGGGTATGACGAACAGATATGGTTCGCGCAAACCTAGATTTGCGTTGATACAGCATGGTATGCGAATGGCCAAACAATGTAGAAACGTCTATGGCTGCTTTTTACTGCCACAGTCCAATTTTTAACTCTCTGTCTATAATTGAATGTCGTGGACTATAAGCATGTATTATACATGGAACTATAATCACCTTTCCCTAATCGTGTTTAAGGAAACTTTAATCCACCACGCGTATGTATTTGGAATACATAATATACGTTACATTCAAATCCAATTAATGACTGACATACTGACTACACATTACGTACTTAAGTTTTGTAAAACAGTTAATAATACGAATAATAACACCAGGACATAACATCGTGCAGGAGTCGCACGTTTTAAAAACTTTAATTACACGAATTCAATATAATTATTTAATGTATTTACATATCAAAAAGGGCGGACGTTGTTTAAATGGACTGTGCATTGAATAATGTTTATTGCACGATAGACATGAACTTTCCGAGCTCTTTATGTAACAAATAATTGAAAAACCTAGAGTGTTTTGTCTCCAACGAATTGGCCTGCAAATTGTCAAAGGTTATTGTTGCTTATAGAAATCTAAAGAATGTTACTAACTTAGATGAAAAATGACAAAATAACATAATCGTAAAATTAATAATAAACAACTAACCTGGAATCCCCACTGTAGTGTACCGAGTTCACCTTGTTGATGTGACCTTTGAGGGTCTTCTTTGTTACGAACCTTATCTTGGGCACGTCTCCCATATCACCACATTTCTCTGCGAGTTTTGCATCCGCAACCTTTTCTTGCGCTGCCTACGATGAAAAAATAATAGCATTTTTACGGCTAAGGTCATGTTCTTTTCATCATCAGGAGATGATCTAAAATTACGTGAATAAAGAAAAACTTCTTCTGAGTCAATCAGCAGTGTACCGCTTCAAAAGATAAGTTCACATAGCCTTGAACAATTGAGTTGAGACTCAACAACTAAAATAGCAGTTCATAGCTCAACGCATTGTTATGACTACGGGAGTTGACGAGCCGGGATATGTCCGGTGACACATAACTCATGCAAATCACATCTCTATTCAGCCACAAATAGAGCTGATCTAGGAACACCGGTTCGTAGATCATCATATATTTAGTATATACTCTTAGCTAAAAACCATGTACGAAATACCTTAGCCTTAGCAATCAAATCTGTGAGTTCCTTCTTCAATGCTGTGGTCTCTGGGTCGTCTTTCGGCATTTTGTATTTGATGTTTAGTCGACTGTAGTTAGTAGATGACTGACTACTACTAAAGTAGAAGTGGAATTGTTCGTTTCTGTCCCTAATCCCATTGCAGTAATTGGATTCTAATTTACTGAAGCTTCACATGTGCCTCGTCTTACAACATGTATGCATCATTAAATGTTTATATTATTGAAAATATTTATAGCCAATATTAAAACTATTGCGACCCATTGGTCAAAATTCTAATATAGTGTTATTTTTTTTAGTTATAAATGGATTTATGCACCGTTAACATTAATTTTAACCGTGTCTCACTAATTCATTCGCGAAATTTCCTTCAAAAGACATACTTTTTTTCTCTTCAATTGAATAATAAGTTTGCAGCTAGTTTCCACTACCACATCTATCTATACTTCTATACTGATATAATATAACGTATACACACACTTTTTTGTTGCTTAAGATGTCAGCAATTACAGCATATTTTTGAATAATTCTTTTTTTAGTAAAAATCCCTACACTTACTTCACGCTTTAGGCTATATTTTTTCACGCCTTCAAACTTAGGGGGTAAATATTTTGGAGGGATATACCCTAATGTGGGAAAGAGATCATAAGTTGCTGCCAACATCAAGGAAGCAAGATTGCCATGGTTTGCCGGCACGAAGCCGCAAGGCAACACCTAGTTTACATATAAATACTATTGTTGTTACCGTCATTCTATATGATTGGAATGACACATGATTATAAGCAACGATATCATCTTAAAGAGATACGATACAACATAAGCAGCTCGAAGTTAATCAGATAGGAAAAAGAAAACACTTTGGCCAACACCAACGGTATACAATGATTGTATAGAATTATTCAGTGAAGCGTAACCATCAAGTAATACTTTCACCTAACCTTTTTGTCATCGCTACGGTTATTCTGATTTATTTCTTTAGCAAGTTAATTTTCAAGCTTTACGGATTTCTCTCGCAATAACGGTAGTCTGACAATACTTGACTACTGTCACTTGTTTAGGTCAATAAACTTTTGAGATATCAACTAATATAACAAGACACCGCTGTGAAAACATATTATTTGCAACAAATACTTTAACATTTCATTGAAAATAACTATTAATGGTCCAATATAAAGGATTATGGGTTTGTTTTCACTATAGCAAGATTTCATACAAATATCGTTTTCTCAGTTATAGAGCGAACAGGAGAATGGAATAGCTAAAAATGGGACAATGATTACGAACAGGATCACATTCATGGTATCTGGCTCTAGACCTAGCCTAGATCATAGGCGACATCATACCGTCAGGGAATATTATTAATTTTAACTAAATATAATTTCCTTATGATTTTGATTCAATAATGTTCTCCACAATTCGTATAAGATTCTTATTGACAGATTAACAGGGGCAACATTAATTTTAACTTTTTATAGTCAGTTTAAGTGATAAGAAAAAATATTGTTATTCATAACTAAACGATAAGAGCGCTCAGTACAATATAACACATTCTAGCTATATTTATAGTTACATAACATATTAATACAATACATATAAAATTCACTTTAATTTTCAATTATCATTACGTTTATCAGCCTTTCCCTGGACGTTTCGCGTCAACGATTCGATAGTTTTCAATTTGGTTCACTTTCATTTTACTGAATGTAAAGATGTCTCGTTTTTCTTACATAAAAGACAAATAAAACGTAGCCCTGAACATTTTAGTAAGCAACTTGATAAAGTAAATCGTGCCCGGTTTGCATTCGTTCGGCAAATGCCCGATAGTAAAGATGTCCGGTAAACGAACTGAACTAATTTTAAAATTATTTTTATTGTTAATTTATCTGAATAGTACAAACGGATCAGAAGAAGGATATTGCACTAAAGATTCAGAAGATCCTGGCTGTAAAAAAAGAAACTTTTTTCACAAAGGTACATAACTTTCGTTTTATTTATTGCAATGCGATTTTATTTTATATATTTTTTTAAATCATTATAAATCACCCTTTTAACACTATTTAAATATATAGTTATATTTCGTGTTTTTTAATTTACATAGATAAACAAAATATGAAATAAATACCACTTTTAAGCTGTTCATAGTGTATTCATAATTTTTTTCTTAGAAAATACTATATGTTTTCATTATCTTCTGCGACTCTTACTATTTTTAACTTTTCGAAAATCCGAAATCGAACCTGCTATAAAACTTTGCTTTGTCGCTTTGAAAACTTTTGAGTTATATGTTAATGCACTAGATGGAGTTATTCTTATATTTCTAACACCTTTTAGTAAAAATTATACGAAATAATGACTTCCATTTGATGTAAGCTTTTAACATAACTAGATCGATCTCATTCATAGAAACATTTTTTGTTTAAAAAATAATATTACAATTAATATTATTGTTTTAAAGAAATCGTAGGTTTACTATAATTCCGGTTATCGATAATAAATTGATCCGTAACAGCACTGGTGAGCACACATCAATGTGACAGCTGTCAAGTCAATAATTTTTTTAATTATGTGCAATAATAATAATAATAAAAGTGCCGGTGAAAAATAACATACTGATAATGCTTGTATAAATAACGTCCTCCTCTAAGTACAGTTAATTTAAGAATTTACAAAGTAATTGTTTTTAAAAAAAATCAAAATGATGTGATTTTTCGTCCAAATCTAAAGTGACCCCGACCGCCCTCTGATTTAGACTCTGGAGCTAGGCGTTGTCTAGACGTTGCCAAACCGAAGGGGTGCCGCCCCAATTATATATAGTTCTGTGTAATAGTAGATGTAATAAATCAATGTATCGAGATTTGGACATTAAAACACATGCGCGGGGAAACTGGCTTGGACCGGGAGCGGGCGATCGAGCGACGGGCGCAGCCGCGCAGTCCGGAGCGCTCCGCTGTTAGCACTGGGTGTGTTCGTACGTGATGAATTTTGTTGTGATATGTCACCCCAAGATTATCATACAGGTCCCTCATATCTAATATAAAGTGTTAGTTTGTCGCGCGGGTGTTGATTAGGACATTGAACCGGCGTCAGTTTCCGGAAAAATGAAGACGTTACTATTGCTTTCCTTTCTTTTCCTGGGATACGCAGCATCCCATGGTATGTATTGAATATATCCTCATGCTATTAATAACATGTGAATTTCATACATTTTATAGTTAATATAAACATGTTCATGTATAATAATTAAGTCCATTTGCTTGATTTAAAAATAAATTGGTTGAAAGAATTATTAGACACAAAAAGTATGGAGTAGACAATGTAACTAAAGAAATCTAGGTCATCGATTTAAGCTCTGCCGAGCAATAATTGCTTGGGTCAAACAATAATTTATTGGCATTAGAAATTTTATTTTGTATTGTCTAAATATTATTTAGGTTTCAATTTTAAATTGTTTATTTCCATCATAATTGTTAAATATTATATTAAAGGTGGTGCGAGTAACTAAATCCAACAATAAAGGATCATTTTCAATATCAAATTGATATTATAACAAAGAAAGGAGTTAAAAATAGCTAGGGTGTGGCACGGTAGGGGGTGGGGGTGCAAGACTGGTTGCAGGGGGGGGAAGAGGGTTGGATCAATGCACAAAGTAGGACACCACACAAAGGCATTGGTAATAAGTGAAGGTTTATTAAAAATTTAGAAGGCTTTGAGCTGCAATATTGATTTTTATTTCAAGACTCAATATCGACACAAGAATTGAAGACTTAACATATGGTGAATATGTTTTTGTATCCAAAGAGGGATGGGATTATTTGTACCCAGAGACAGATTCTAAGGGGATTTAGTAAATCAAATACTATTGATTCAATAAGAATGGATGACTAAGTAAGCTGGAGTTGGAATGCAAAACAATTAGAAAGAACAAATAAGACTGTCAAGTTTGTCTACATATAATGTGAAGAAATAATAATTGTTTAACACAATTATTTTCATTCAAACATAGAAAACATTGCTTGAAAATTATATGTAAATGAGATCAAACTATTAAACTTTACATCATGTTATTGGGGAATGTAATTCAAGTTTTGTTCACACACTTGTGTACGGTATTCATATAACATTGTTTTCACAACTATCAGTTTTAATTACAATTTTCCGTCTTTTGACAGTAAGTTACATAACAGCTGTAAATGACTTCATCATGCTAGTTTTAAAATCTTGCTTTGCGATTTACATAGTTGACTTTATTGTAAAGTATAACTTATTACTTAATATACAGATTAATAATATATCAAATGGATTGAAAACCTCTTTTGTTGGTTAATACACATCTTAATACATCGGCTAAACCCACATAAGCTGAAGAGACTGACTCAATGACATAACTACATAAACAATACAACAATTATCTGAAGAATTTATTTCTTGACAAATATAAGCTGGCGTTAAACATTAAAGCGATGCTGATTTGAAATAAAATGTTACTTTTGCGAATATCTACTCTTTTGCAATTGCCGTGTGCTCAAAGCTCTTTTGTTTTTAGTCTTTTGTAACTATATTTCATTTTTGATTACCTTTTAAACATTTTCTTATGACGGTAACATATATATCCACCTTTAATAGTAAATTTGGGCGTGACGGAAGTTTTAATGAAATTTTAACACCACCACATATACAATAGTTGGTCTATGATAACCGACTTACAATAATGGGAAGTATTTAGACCAGTGATTTCCAAAGTGGGCTCCTGTGGACCCCTGGGGATTCACGATTGCTGGAAAGAAAATTAGGGGTCCACAAAAATATGTATTACCTGGTTTAGAATACTGAAAGCTAACCGTTAGATGTGCTTGTGTGTACTTGAACCACCAATGTATATTAAATTAAATTCACCTTTTTAATAAACATTTCATTTGAAATCAAGATAGTTTGGGAACCTCTGATATATGGTGTACATATATTAAATTGACAAATATTTCCATACTTTTCATATTTTACATTTATACATGCTCTGGTAGAATTACTTTTCTTAAAGTTATTGTTCCTTATAAATATTAAAACAGTGAGAAATATTCAGTGTTTGGTATTGTAACAATGTGCAATCACTCTGGTTGCAGTTTCTATTGTTACAAATTCATAAACAAGAAATAAGCAAAGGGTTGACTTCTATTCCCGGCATAATTTTAAGAATGCGAGCTACGTGCTTTTGCCTGTTATACGGCTACATTTGAAAATAGCTTTTATAACAATGCAGTATGGTACAATATTGCGCATCATTCATTATTATGCGTAAGGCACAGTTTTAGTTTAACGATATTAACGTTTGTGTTTATGATTGCAGCGGAAACGCTTTTGTCTACACATGTTCATTTTTACATTACACATACAAACGCACGCATTGACACTTGCATTCAATAACGATGACATCATGTTCGGTTTAATAAATTAAAAACAACATAAAAGTTGTATGTATAATAGGTATACTGTGATATAATCTGAGTATTCTCAAAATATTGTGGGCCAGAATGCAATTATTTCCTTTCGTTCATAAGTATTTGTATAATCACGTCAGTATGTATATGGTAGTTATTATTATTGCAAGCAATGTCTGGAACATTCGAGCAGCGCCCCGGGCTGCGTGGGAGGCTGGGAAAATCGATTAAAACGGGCCCCTCGCTTTAGTCCTCATTCGCACTGGACGATTTTGTAACTCTCGACGTTGGCGTTTTTTTTAACGCTTCTACTCATACAAACGTTTTAAAACCCCTCTTGTGTTGTTCGACGAGCGCTCAAAATGCAACACGGCCGTATAAAAAAGGGTTGGGTTCTTATAAACGCGCGTTTTAAAACCGTCCTTGCGAATGGGGGCTTACTGTCGAACCCCAGACAGAGCTAGGCTCATCGATCGATTACAGTTGCACGGGGTGTTGTGCGGGGGGTATTCTGCGAAACCTACAGGTATCCTGCGGCATGTTACCCTCCCTCCCCAGACACCCTCGCGTATCCCGTTCATCGTTATCGGTGTTGATCGATCTTTTAGCGTTGGCATAGCACTTATGTAAATTTCACGGAATGTTTTTGTTGAATACTTTTATTTTTTCTATTACGTAAGCGAAATGTTGCTTTTGCTGTTCGGGTCTAATGTGACTATGGTTTGACGACTCTGATTTCAACGATTCGTTACTTTCGTAGACTCAACAAAAAAACAAGTTTAGTATTGTCGATGATCTTGGATTACTTGAAATTTGAATGCAAGCAGCGCCTTTAATATGAACAAAGACATTTAGTTAAATGTTCGTTTCTTTGTTGCAGATGACGTAACGGTGCTGACAGTGGCTACGGAGGAGACCGATGGCTTCAAGCGATTCATGCGCTCGGCTAAGGTGTACGACATTGACGTGCAAGTTTTGGGGCAAGGAGAGAAATGGGAGGGAGGAGATATGAACTTCGAAGGCGGTGGGCAGAAGATCAATCTCCTCAAGGCGAAGGTCGAAGAATTGATGAAAACCAAAGACAATGACCACATCGTGCTGTTCACTGATAGGTTTGTTTCCATTACAATTGAACGGACATAGAAATAATAAGCCTCGGGATACCATTAAACCTAATAATTTAAACTTATTAGCACTCTACTTAATTCCACTTATTTATACCACACAGGCAGACAACGTATTCTTTATAGTTGATATTGGCTGCAGCAATTTTTGAAATTGTGGTAAAACGCAAACTGTTTTCTGAAGAATGGCATCTTATCTATATTGACATCTAAACGATGAATTTGTTTGTGTAGCTACGACGTGATGTTCCTGGGTACCCTGGGCGACATCCTGGTGAAGTTCAAAGCTATGCCGGACACGCGCGTGCTGTTTTCGGCTGAGCCATTCTGTTGGCCAGACCCCAAGCTCGCGGCGATGTACCCCAACACAGAGGTCACCAACCCCTACCTCAACTCGGGAGGATTCGTTGGTAAGGATCTATTATTTCTCAGCCAACAAATAATTACAGAAGTGACACGACGTTTAAGAGATGATGAGATAAACAAGAATGTATGACCGTTTGAAATTATAACACACACGTCCAGTCATACCTACTTCTATAAAAATGTTATTTTGTTGATAACTACGTCAGTGATCCTACTGATTTTTGAACTTGAATTTATCTGAGTATGTGATGTGACGGATCTCACAATAAATACAAAAATAATACAAATAACACAAAATTATGGTGTTTTTTGAACTAATAGATCAAACGTGCAAATGTTCTTCAGACACAGGGAAGCTTAAGTTTTTAGACTGATTGGTCTTTCAAATTCTGTCATTGCTGCGTCCTCTGACGTTTTTCTTTACCCATCCCCACTTATTGTTTCCTGGTATCTTCAATCGCTAGCCATCTCTGCTTAAGTTACACTAAGCTACACTGAGTCGTGAAAGTTACTTAGTTTCCCTTAGCCACTACTTTAGGATACTAACAGCGGCGTCAATGTCTATAACGTTGCCGCGTCAATTTCTTATCTGTACATGCGATATAACAAACGTTTTTTTTTTCTTTTAATCACAACACAATAACCTTTGAACCAAATATTTCTTCTGGAACTTGCTGATATAAAATATGTTGCAATAAACATTAAAAGCTATGCGTCCTCCTTCGGGAGAGGTCAACAACCGGTTGGACTTTAAATCGATGTTGATTGGACGATGTATAGATGTCATTGAATGCTTTTAAAACTATCTCTGTATTCATATATTGAGACAATTGCGTGCGTTTTTAATTGGTATTTTAAGTACTCAGATAATTAATGTTGTTAAAGATGAAGGACGTGAGGTTAATCTGACGTGATAGGGGTCAATTTCGTGTATAGAAAAGGTTGTAAAATTAACTTATTTGTTACTCGTAGGCTTACATATTGGTATATTGTGTTAATTTATTACATCTAAAATTAATAAGACAATTTTATAACTCATGGTTTCAAATTAGCATTTTGTTATATGTACAAGTGCGTGATAACACAAAGGTGTTGAATTTAAAATTAATTAATAAGTCATTTATGTGTTAACATATTAAACAGAAAACATCTGTGTCATTTGTATAATTACCATAAGAATGTCATCAGTCTACAAGTATTGTTACAATAATTGAACAGTTGACTTTGTACTTAAGGTACCCGAACTGTTCGATCCAATTTTACATATTTGTCATGTTAAATGACATGACATGACTCGAACAAAATGTAACCAAAGGATCTCGTATGCGATTGGGTCGGAAATAGAGATAACGAATTCGTTGGTATGCTTATCTTTACGGTACTTTAAAATTATATAAAATAGTTTAACAACTATTTCATTGATATTCATGATGCAACAGCCGTTCATTTGTATTTAAATGTTTATAATTGTTTTTATTACATTCTATTGAAAACAACAAAAGCGTATTTAGAAGTTTGGAACTCCGTTGTTATAAATCGGAAGTAAATGAGATATTGCCCATACGATAACGAATGCGGATTTAAATAAGTTAGATTTTTATCCATATCGGTAAATGGGCTTTAGTAGTTTTTGAAACATTAATAACATTGTGTTTCCCAGGATATCTGATGGAATTAAATACCATACTGAACGCGAAGCAAATAAAGAACAATGAAGATGACCAGCTGTACTACACTAAGGTCTACCTGAGCGAGCTGAGGGACTCTCTGAAGATTAACCTGGATCACAAGTCTGAGATATTCCAGAACCTTAATGGAGCTTTGTGTAAGTTGAAATAGTGTAGTAAACTCCATATGCTTTTCTTCTGAAGTTCTTTGTAAGAACATGATAAACGGAATATGTTTGTTCCAGCGGACGTTCAACTGCATAGCAACACGACCGAGAAGTGGCCGTACTTGGAGAACGTGGCGACGAAGCAGCGCCCCCTGGTGCTTCACGGCAACGGCCCTTCAAAACTGATGCTCAACACTATGGGCAACTACCTCGCCAAGGCCTGGTCTCAGACAACAGGTTGCGTTCTTTGTGAAGAGAAGAGGATTAGCTTAGATGTAAGTCTACACAAACTTTCCATCTTTCAGCTTATTAGTACATGACTTCATTGACGTGGACTTAGAAAATAGTAAAACATATAGTCTATGTTATTCAGTGATAGCTTATTAATGGTGAAATATTTTTTTAAATCGGCCCAGTAGTATTTGAGTTATTTCAATACATACAAAAATACAAATATTTTTTCTTTATAACATTATATATTATAGATTCTTGGTACCATTGGATCGGTTTTAAATATACTTTCAAGAACAAAAGCTCTTTTAAGATGTTACTAATTGGCTATTGGTATTTATTGACCGACATGGGGATGTATTCGCTGGTATCAATTGACTATTGTTGTTAGAATGAAAACTTGCCCCGTGTGATGGTGGCCGTCTTCGTGGAGGTGGCGACACCGTTCCTCGAGGAACTGTTCGATTCCGTGGTGCAGCTGGACTACCCCAAGAATAAGATACATCTCCTTGTGCGCAACAACATCCCCTACCACGAGCCCCTTATCGAAAAGTTCTACGACAAGTACGCGAAGGAGTACGCCACAGCCAAGAGGATTAAGCCGACTGATTACATTAGTGAAGCTGAAGCGAGGAATATTGCCAAGTTAGTTCATAAACATACACACGAGCCAGTCTCTATTACTGTTTTATATTGTCTTGTACACCTTTAAGTAACATTAATCGATTAGATCAAATTACCCTGTCTACAAATCTCATTAGCAATATAAAATATCTATTTCATGCTGGGTTTCAGTGTCAGGTTAGCCTAAGTTTCGTTATTAAAACTCAAATTTCATGAAGTTATCGAACTAAACGGCCGATTTCACAGCTTCATTTAACCTTTCGTTAGTGTTAAACGTGTTGTACATACGTAGGGATAGATGCATCAACAGCATGTGTGACTACTTGCTGTCTGTGGACGCCGTGGCGCGACTCAAGCCGAACACGCTGCGACACTTGCTGTCGTCTGGCTACGACGTGGTAGCGCCGATGCTCGCGCGCCGCGGACAGGCTTGGTCCAACTTCTGGGGCGCAATCAACGCCCAGGGCTACTACGCGCGCTCCACAGACTACATGGACATCGTATACGGCTCTGTCAAGTAAGTTTACATTGCAGCTGCATATCGCACATCGCACATTGCTCAGGAACACGACGTGGTACAGCAATCGGACATCCTAGCCATTCAATCCGGGAAAATACAAAGTGTCAACAATGAAAAATACTAACAGAAATTGACTTAAATTTATTACAAAATTCAATGCGAACATGTATGTATGTGTGTGTGAGTATGTACGATTGGAGTTTAATCAAAGGCTATAGAGAAGTCTGTCTTGAAGGAGCGGCGGTCGATGGAGTACATATTGTCGGCCGTGCACTCGTACACGCCGGCGTCCATCTGCGTCGCCGGATCGATCTCGATTTTAGATTTTACTCGGTCGTCTCCGATCGGCCACTCGTGGATCTAAACAAAATACTTTTTATATAGACTAGACATAGGAAACAACATTTTTCAGCAGTAACTTCTTTGAAAGGTAACTACTACTAAGCTGCCAAGTTTAGTGCCACCTCATGTCCTTGTATTGACATCTAAATTTTTATTTAAGATAACCCAGTAGATATTAGTGTCTACTTACATGTAAGTAGTGATGTGCAAAGATCTCGACTCCGTCTTTGAACCAGGTGATGTGCGGTCGCGGCGAGCCCTTAGCGATGCAGAGGAAAGCAATCTTGTGGCCCAACACGTACTCCAGGTCGAAATGCGACGCCAGGATGATCTTAGCTCCCTACAGACATACCACCAAATACTTATAATACAATCACTTTCATATGAAAATTAAATGTCGCATCTTTCCGATGCTAAAGTTTGCCAAGTTACATATTTAGTAAATACATTCGAATGTACTTTGTAAAAGCCGTATGTCAAAGTCGCGGAAGAAAGCTAGAACAATTCTAAAATGTAAACAGTTTAACTGTCCATGGGACAAATAGAGCAATTCATATGTAAATATTGTGCAATCGCTGCAGTTGATTCGTTTAGACTTAAGTAGTTTGACATGATAGTTATGGCGAAACGTTTATTCGGATGGGCCAATTCCCGCGCGGACCCCACCGCTTTGCGTACATCCTAACAACGGACGTTTCAGATTTAACTCTAGAATAAACATCACGATACATTGATGAGCGATCGCGATTAAACGCGCTATTACATTTTAGTTTTTTAACTGAGAAACTATTCGCTTACCATCGCTACAGTCTCGCCTCATAGACACTTTTAAAACTTATGTTGTGAATTTAGTCATCGATGAACCATCATTTAATTTCGCCATTTATCAAATTAAATTTTGAGTTTTATGTATTTCCGTGTTGGTTGGTTGACAATTTCTAACTTTTCTCATAAGTCATTTTTATCTTCGATTATTATAAAAATAGATTAATAATCCATAATTCATTATTATTCATAAGTTATTTAAGGCAATTCTTATTCACTACAGCAAAGTTCGGATTCTAGCCAATTTTGATATTGTCTATCCAACACTCATGTTAACGTGATTGTCGCGAAGCTACTGAAATATTTTGCAAAACATTACTTAAAAAAACCATAACAAAATGAGATTTTAATTAAACGTAAGAACAACTTTAACGATAATTATCAGAAAGTTAAGATGTACAAAAACGGTATTGTATATAATAAAATGCGCATGCAAATATAAATATGGTACTTACATCATTGTTATTGTAATACTGATCCGATTCGGGATCTCGGTATTTGCCGGTGATGGGCAGCCCGATTTGCACCTGTGTATAGTGTATACAGCTCAATAAGTGAAAGATTGTAATAAATCGTATAGTTTAGTTTATGATTATTACCTTAGACTTTGTCCTACTCCTTGCCCGGCCGCGGCGCGACTCGACAGCGCCGGCCAGCAGCGCGATAACTAACAGTGTAAGCAAGCGCCTGCGCAGCATTTGGTTGTCGGCGTCCACCAGCGATCGTTCTAGTCGCCGTCGTCCATGGAAATGGCGCGGGAGTGCACAGAGCCCGCCACCTCGGACACTTTAAATTGATTAATGTTGGAGCAGCCAGGGCCTCTGTCGCCCCCTTGTCCGTAATTTGTTTCGCGATTTGGGCGGGGCCTCAGATCGCCGTCAATTTGAGCAGTCACTTGTAGACGTACTTGATAGCGTTTCACAGTTGTTCTTCTAGAACATAAACGTGGGAAAATTCCCACAGCAATGTCGGGTTACTTTCAGAAATGATGTTTTTAATTATGGTATAATTCATTTATCAGCGACTCTTGTTAGGGATGTCATACGTAATGTATAGTAGTCAAGTTCGACAACGTTAAGTTATTTATCAAAGACGCTTATTACCATAGAATTAACTAAGCATTAGGTCAACACACTAAATACTCCTCGGAATAGGATGGACTCACACCACACCAGTGGCACTTATATCAATTTGTCATCCCTTTTACTGTTATTGTCAAAACAGACTATAATTTGTGTTTCTGCAGGGGTGTATGGAATGTACCGTACATTTCCAACTGCTACCTGGTGAAGATGGACGTGTTGCGCACACCCAAGGGGCGGCAGGTCACATACGCCAAGGACGACGTCGACCCCGACATGGCATTCTGCAACAGCTTGAGGAGCATCGTGAGTACAACTATTTTAAATTGAGTCTGAGAAAACAGCATGGTCAACGGAACCAGGACAAATTATTACACAAACATACGCTTCGCTTCAACCTCGTTGTGTTCAGGGTGTGATGATGTACGTGAGCAACGAGGAGGATCACGGTCACCTGGTGAACCCCGAGACGTACGACACGAGCCGCACTCACCCCGACATGTACCAGCTGCTGGAAAACAAGCACGAGTGGGAGCACCGCTATCTGCATGAGGACTACGTCGCCAACTTCCTCGAGGGACAGAAGCCTAAAATGGTAACCAGATAGACCCGAAAGTCTTGGTTTCTCTACTCCCAGCAGTTTGACAATTTATGTATGTCTGTCTTTATTTGTAACACGACCAGCCGTGCACCGACGTGTACTGGTTCCCGCTGATGTCGCCGCGCTTCTGCCAGGAATGGATCGACATTATGGAGGATTACGGCCAGTGGAGCGATGGATCCAACAACGTGAGTTGTCAAATATAAACAACAATAAATTATTTACAGTATTTATTGGACTTAAAGCCTGTTTTACACAAGTTAAGCTTATTATCTACAATTAGACATATGGTTTATAGGATCTATTAGCATGTTTACGAACTAAACACATCAAAAAAAGTTAAAAAATCTTTTAATTTTAGAATGTTTCGTACTGGTAATGTCGGATGTATAATACTATTCAAACCCAATTATAAACAATTAGAATGCAAGCCGAGAAAAAACATTAAGTTTAACCAGGTAATGTGATTGTCCCAGGACAAGCGTCTCGAAGGTGGTTACGAGGCGGTGCCGACGCGAGACATCCATATGAATCAGGTGGGACTGGAGCGCCAGTGGCTGCACATCCTCAAGGAGTACGTGCGCCCTCTACAGGAGATGGTCTTCACTGGATACTTCCACAACGTGAGTAACACCCACAGACAGATACATGCACACTGACGGAGTCACAGGACGAAAACTTTACTAATAAATATAATTACACTACTACTTTTAATAATCCTTTATAAAAAGTCCTACACTTAGGCACACCTTAGGCTATATATTTTAACGCTATTAAACTTAGGGAGTAAATAATTAGGAAAAAACCGCCATGCAGGAAAGGGATAAAAACTATAAGAGATTACATCAAGGAAGCGAGATTTGCAATTGGAAATTTGACAAATGTAAACAATTAAAGTTTTTATAATTTCATGCGAATGAAGACGCACGGGAACAGCTCGTGTGGTAATGAAATAAATCTATTTAGTACACAAGAAGTTAACATTATGCCAAAATAGCATCATACTGGCCGCTAAGACCTTTGCCTTTTTTAATATAGAAAAAGTAAAAATATAGTAGAAATTCGCGCGGGAAATGAACGAATATATCAGATGTGAATAAAGTTTAATAGATTAAACTGTAATTTTATTTAATTCTCAAACCGTATTTAGAATTAAATTAGTGTTTTTTTTTGTGAAAAAATATTTTTTCATTACATTCCCTGCAAAAGTAATTGTCGAAAACAGGAAAATGGAAATTGTAAAAAAAGACATAGAAACTTACTAACTTAAGTACGTTTCGGTAAATATTTTATTTACCCAAAAATGAAACACGAAGGGGGAAAACTATTGTATAATGATACAAATATTATACAATTGTTGATGAAAATGTTGGAGTTAAGACATAAATATTTCAGTTCTAAATACATCAAGTATCATACTTATGTTAAGAATGTTTTTTTACTAATTGTAAATTGTTCTGTTACATGTGCAATGGTGGCAGCCGCCGGTGTCTATAATGAACTTCGTGGTGCGCTACCGACCCGACGAGCAGCCCTCGCTGCGGCCGCATCACGACTCCTCCACATACACCATCAACCTGGCACTCAACACACCCAGTCAGTTACATACAATGTTCATGTCAGGGAAAATATACTTTACTAGAAAATACCAAATAAATAAATGTGTAATGTTTCCATGTGCGCAGATGTTGACTACACTGGCGGCGGCTGCCACTTCTTGCGCTACAACTGCTCCGTTCGCGACACCCGGCTGGGCTGGCTGCTGATGCACCCCGGCCGCCTTACGCACTACCACGAAGGTCTGCCTGTCACCAGCGGCACGCGGTACATCATGATCTCCTTTGTGGATCCCTGAGGCCAGGCCCCCACCGGCCCCCGCCCCCGACAGACGCCGCTCTCCCGCAGACAACGCCGCCAAACCGGCCAGACCAGCGA